>BDSI01000244.1:0-79608 GCA_003117195.1 Eudorina sp. 2006-703-Eu-15
CGACTTCTCCGAAATCAGTGCTCTTCCCGGGTTCAGCACCCCACCACGGCATCCAGCGGAATCTGCCGAATCAACTAAGGCGTCAACTCCGCTCCTGGTCAGCTCGCAGGTCACTTGCCTTTCTGTCTTACCAGATGAATACAGTTCAACAATATGCATTGAATCAAAGTTTCCATGCAAATGCAAAGGGATAGCATACCGAGTACCAACAAGCAAGTAAGTTACCCAGTTCCGATGGCCGAAGTCCGGGTCTCACCGCGGCTTTTTCGCACCCTGTTTTTCCGCACGGATGGACATATGAAAATCTGAGCATGCTCAGGACCGTTGATCTGCACGGCTACACGAACCCCATGCTTGACTGCCTGCCAGGTGCGCTATCAGTCGGAAACGTCCTTACATGGTCCCATACATGTGTTGATGCCCTTGGGGCGGGCGGCTACCCATCGATGGACATACGAAAATCTGAGCATGCTCAGGACCGTTGATCTGCACGGCTACACGAACCCCATGCTTGACTGCCTGCCCAGGTGCGCTATCAGTCGAAACGTCCTTACATGGTCCCATACATGTGTTGATGCGATTGGGCGGACGGCTACCCCACGGATGGACATACGAAAATCTGAGCATGCTCAGGACGCGTTGATCTGCACGGCTACACGAACCCCATGCTGACTGCCTGCCCAGGTGCGCTATCAGTCGGAAACGTCATTACATGGTCCATATATGTGTTGATGCCTTGGGGCGGGCGGCTACCGCACGGATGGACATATGAAAATCTGAGCATGCTCAGGACCGTTGATATGCACGGCTACACGAACCCCATGCCTGACTGCCTGCCCAGGTGCGCTATCAGTCGGAAACGTCCTTACATGGTCCCATATATGTGTTGATGCCCTTGGGGCGGGCGGCTACCCATCGGATGGACATACGAAATCTGAGCATGCTCAGGACCGTTGATCTGCACGGCTACACGAACCCCATGCTTGACTGCCTGCCCAGGTGCGCTATCAGTCGGAAACGTCCTTACATGGTCCCATATATGTGTTGATGCCGTTGGGGCGGGCGGCTACCCATCGGATGGACATACGAAAATCTGAGCATGCTCAGGACCGTTGATCTGCACGGCTACACGAACCCATGCTGACTGCCTGCCCAGGTGCGCTATCAGTCGGAAACGTCATTACATGGTCCCATATATGTGTTGATGCCCTTGGGGCGGGCGGCTACCCACGGATGGACATACGAAAATCTGAGCATGCTCAGGACCGTTGATCTGCACGGCTACACGAACCCCATGCCTGACTGCCTGCCCAGGTGCGCTATCAGTCGGAAACGTCCTTACATGGTCCATATATGTGTTGATGCCTTGGGGCGGGCGGCTACCCATCGGATGGACATACGAAAATCTGAGCATGCTCAGGACCGTTGATCTGCACGGCTACACGAACCCCATGCTTGACTGCCTGCCCAGGTGCGCTATCAGTCGGAAACGTCATTACATGGTCCCATATATTGTGTTGATGCCCTTTGGGCGGGCGGCTACGCCATGGATGGACATACGAAAATCTGAGCATGCTCAGGACCGTTGATCTGCACGGCTACACGAACCCCATGCTGACTGCCTGCCCAGGTGCGCTATCAGTCGGAAACGTCATTACATGGTCCATATATGTGTTGATGCCCTTGGGGCGGGCGGCTACCGCACGGATGGACATACGAAAATCTGAGCATGCTCAGGACCGTTGATCTGCACGGCTACACGAACCCCATGCCTGACTGCCTGCCCAGGTGCGCTATCAGTCGGAAACGTCATTACATGGTCCCATATATGTGTTGATGCGTTGGGGCGGGCGGGATGGACATACGAAAATCTGAGCATGCTCAGGACCGTTGATCTGCACGGCTACACGAACCCCATGCTGATATCAGTCTGGTCCCATATATGCGGGCGCTACCCACGGATGGACATACGAAAATCTGAGCATGCTCAGGACCGTTGATCTGCACGGCTACACGAACGCCCCATGCTGACTGCCTGCCCAGGTCGCTATCAGTCGAAACGTCATTACATGGTCCCATATATGTGTTGATGCCTTGGGGCGGGCGGCTACCGCACGATGGACATACGAAAATCTGAGCATGCTCAGGACCGTTGATCTGCACGGCTACACGAACCCCATGCCTGACTGCCTGCCCAGGTGCGCTATCAGTCGGAAACGTCATTACATGGTCCCATATATGTGTTGATGCCTTGGGGCGGGCGGCTACCCACGGATGGACATACGAAAATCTGAGCATGCTCAGGACCGTTGATCTGCACGGCTACACGAACCCCATGCCTGACTGCCTGCCCAGGTGCGCTATCAGTCGGAAACGTCATAACATGGTCCATATATGTGTTGATGCGATTGGGGCGGGCGGCTACCCCACGGATGGACATACGAAAATCTGAGCATGCTCAGGACCGTTGATCTGCACGGCTACACGAACCCATGCTGACTGCCTGCCCAGGTGCGCTATCAGTCGGAAACGTCATTACATGGTCCCATATATGTGTTGATGCCTTGGGGCGGGCGGCTACGCACGGATGGACATACGAAAATCTGAGCATGCTCAGGACCGTTGATCTGCACGGCTACACGAACCCCATGCCTGACTGCCTGCCCAGGTGCGCTATCAGTCGGAAACGTCATTACATGGTCCCATATATGTGTTGATGCCTTTGGGCGGGCGGCTACCCATCGGATGGACATACGAAAATCTGAGCATGCTCAGGACCGTTGATCTGCACGGCTACACGAACCCCATGCTTGACTGCCTGCCCAGGTGCGCTATCAGTCGGAAACGTCATTACATGGTCCCATATATGTGTTGATGCCTTTGGGCGGCGGCTACCCACGGATGGACATACGAAAATCTGAGCATGCTCAGGACCGTTGATCTGCACGGCTACACGAACCCCATGCCTGACTGCCTGCCCAGGTGCGCTATCAGTCGAAACGTCCTTACATGGTCCCATATATGTGTTGATGCCTTTGGGCGGGCGGCTACCCATCGGATGGACATACGAAAATCTGAGCATGCTCAGGACCGTTGATCTGCACGGCTACGAACCCCATGCTGACTGCCTGCCCAGGTGCGCTATCAGTCGGAAACGTCATTACATGGTCCCATATATGTGTTGATGCCCTTGGGCGGCGGCTACCCATCGATGGACATACGAAAATCTGAGCATGCTCAGGACCGTTGATCTGCACGGCTACACGAACCCCATGCTTGACTGCCTGCCCAGGTGCGCTATCAGTCGGAAACGTCATTACATGGTCCCATATATGTGTTGATGCCTTGGGGGCGGGCGGCTACCCGGATGGACATACGAAAATCTGAGCATGCTCAGGACCGTTGATCTGCACGGCTACACGAACCCCATGCTGACTGCCTGCCCAGGTGCGCTATCAGTCGGAAACGTCTACATGGTCCCATATATGTGTTGATGCCTTGGGCGGGCGGCTACCCATCGGATGGACATACGAAAATCTGAGCATGCTCAGGACCGTTGATCTGCACGGCTACACGAACCCCATGCTTGACTGCCTGCCCAGGTGCGCTATCAGTCGGAAACGTCTTACATGGTCCCATACATGTGTTGATGCGCCTTGGGCGGCGGCTACCCATCGGATGACATACGAAAATCTGAGCATGCTCAGGACCGTTGATCTGCACGGCTACACGAACCCCATGCTTGACTGCCTGCCCAGTGCGCTATCAGTCGGAAACGTCATTACATGGTCCCATAATGTGTTGATGCCCTTGGGGCGGCGGCTACCCACGGATGGACATACGAAAATCTGAGCATGCTCAGGACCGTTGATCTGCACGGCTACACGAACCCCATGCCTGACTGCCTGCCCAGGTGCGCTATCAGTCGGAAACGTCATTACATGGTCCCATATATGTGTTGATGCCTTTGGGCGGGCGGCTACCCATCGGATGGACATACGAAAATCTGAGCATGCTCAGGACCGTTGATCTGCACGGCTACACGAACCCCATGCCTGACTGCCTGCCCAGGTGCGCTATCAGTCGAAACGTCATTACATGGTCCCATATATGTGTTGATGCCTTTGGGCGGGCGGCTACCCATCGGATGGACATACGAAAATCTGAGCATGCTCAGGACCGTTGATCTGCACGGCTACGAACCCCATGCTTGACTGCCTGCCAGCGCTATTCGGAAACGTGGTCCCATACACCCGGATGGACATACGAAAATCTGAGCATGCTCAGGACCGTTGATCTGCACGGCTACACGAACCCCATGCCTGACTGCCTGCCCAGGTGCGCTATCAGTCGGAAACGTCATTACATGGTCCCATATATGTGTTGATGCCTTGGGGCGGGCGGCTACCCATCGGATGGACATACGAAAATCTGAGCATGCTCAGGACCGTTGATCTGCACGGCTACACGAACCCCATTGCCTGACTGCCTGCCCAGGTGCGCTATCAGTCGGAAACGTCCTTACATGGTCCCATATATGTGTTGATGCCCTTGGCGGGCGGCTACCCATCGGATGGACATACGAAAATCTGAGCATGCTCAGGACCGTTGATCTGCACGGCTACACGAACCCATGCCTGACTGCCTGCCAGGTGCGCTATCAGTCGGAAAACGTCATACATGGTCCCATATATGTGTTGATGCCTTGGGGCGGGCGGCTACCCATCGGATGGACATACGAAAATCTGAGCATGCTCAGGACCGTTGATCTGCACGGCTACACGAACCCCATGCCTGACTGCCTGCCCAGGTGCGCTATCAGTCGGAAACGTCCTTACATGGTCCCATATATGTGTTGATGCCGTTGGGGCGGGCGGCTACCGCACGGATGGACATACGAAAATCTGAGCATGCTCAGGACCGTTGATCTGCACGGCTACACGAACCCCATGCGCTGACTGCCTGCCCAGCGTGCCGCTATCAGTCGGAAACGTCCTTACATGGTCCCATATATGTGTTGATGCCCTTGGGCGGGCGGCTACCCATCGGATGGACATACGAAAATCTGAGCATGCTCAGGACCGTTGATCTGCACGGCTACACGAACCCCATGCCTGACTGCCTGCCCAGGCTGCGCTATCAGTCGGAAACGTCATTACATGGTCCCATATATGTGTGATGCCCTTGGGCGCGGCGGCTACCCATCGGATGGACATACGAAAATCTGAGCATGCTCAGGACCGTTGATCTGCACGGCTACACGAACCCCATGCTTGACTGCCTGCCCAGGTGCGCTATCAATCGGAAACGTCATTACATGTCCCATATATGTGTTGATGCCCTTGGCGGGCGCGCTACCCCACGGATGGACATACGAAAATCTGAGCATGCTCAGGACCGTTGATCTGCCACGGCTACACGAACCCATGCTGACTGCCTGCCAGGTGCGCTATCAGTCGGAAACGTCCTTACATGGTCCCATATATGTGTTGATGCCCTTGGGCGGGCGGCTACCCATCGGATGACATACGAAAATCTGAGCATGCTCAGGACGTTGATCTGCACGGCTACACGAACCCATGCTTGACTGCCTGCCCAGGTGCGCTATCAGTCGGAAACGTCCATTACATGGTCCCATATATGTGTTGATGCCTTGGGCGGCGGCTACCGCACGGATGACATACGAAAATCTGAGCATGCTCAGGACCGTTGATCTGCACGGCTACACGAAACCCCATGCCTGACTGCCTGCCCAGCGTGCGCTATCAGTCGGAAACGTCATTACATGGTCCCATATATGTGTTGATGCCCTTGGCGGCGGCTACCCATCGGATGGACATACGAAAATCTGAGCATGCTCAGGACCGTTGATCTGCACGCTACACGAACCCCATGCCTGACTGCCTGCCCAGGTGCGCTATCAGTCGGAAACTCCTTACATGGTCCCATATATGTGTTGATGCCCTTGGGCGGGCGCTACCCATCGGATGGACATACGAAAATCTGAGCATGCTCAGGACGTTGATCTGCACGGCTAGCACGAACCCCATGCTTGACTGCCTGCCCAGGTGCGCTATCAGATCGGAAAACGTCATTACATGGTCCCATAATGTGTTGATGCCCTTGGGCGGGCGGCTACCCATCGGGATGGACATACGAAAATCTGAGCATGCTCAGGACCGTTGATCTGCACGGCTACACGAACCCCATGCCTGACTGCCTGCCAGGTGCGCTATCATCGGAAACGTCATTACATGGTCCCATATATGTGTTGATGCCCTTTGGGCGGGCGGCTACCCATCGGATGGACATACGAAAATCTGAGCATGCTCAGGACCGTTGATCTGCACGGCTACACGAACCCCATGCTGACTGCCTGCCCAGGTGCGCTATCAATCGGAAACGTCCTTACATGGTCCCATATATGTGTGATGCCCTTTGGGCGGGCGGCTACCCATCGGATGGACATACGAAAATCTGAGCATGCTCAGGACCGTTGATCTGCACGGCTACACGAACCCATGCCTGACTGCCTGCCCAGTGTGCGCTATCAGTCGGAAACGTCCTTACATGTCCCATATATGTGTTGATGCCTTTGGGCGCGGCGCTACCCATCGGATGGACATACGAAAATCTGAGCATGCTCAGGACCGTTGATCTGCACGGCTACACGAACCCCATGCCTGACTGCCTGCCCAGGTGCGCTATCAGTCGGAAACGTCATTACATGGTCCCATATATGTGTTGATGCCCTTGGGGCGGGCGGCTACCCATCGGATGACATACGAAAATCTGAGCATGCTCAGGACCGTTGATCTGCACGGCTACACGAACCCCATGCCTGACTGCCTGCCCAGGTGCGCTATCAGTCGGAAACGTCATTACATGGTCCCATATATGTGTTGATGCCCTTGGGCGGGCGGCTACCCATCGGATGGACATACGAAAATCTGAGCATGCTCAGGACCGTTGATCTGCACGGCTACACGAACCCCATGCCTGACTGCCTGCCCAGGTGCGCTATCAGTCGGAAACGTCCTTACATGGTCCCATATATGTGTTGATGCCCGTTGGGGCGGGCGGCTACCCATCGGATGGACATACGAAAATCTGAGCATGCTCAGGACCGTTGATCTGCACGGCTACACGAACCCCATGCTTGACTGCCTGCCCAGGTGCGCTATCAGTCGGAAACGTCATTACATGGTCCCATATATGTGTTGATGCCTTGGGGCGGGCGGCTACCCATCGGATGACATACGAAAATCTGAGCATGCTCAGGACCGTTGATCTGCACGGCTACACGAACCCCATGCCTGACTGCCTGCCCAGGTGCGCTATCAGTCGGAAACGTCATTACATGGTCCCATATATGTGTTGATGCCCTTGGGGCGGGCGGCTACCCATCGGATGGACATACGAAAATCTGAGCATGCTCAGGACCGTTGATCTGCACGGCTACACGAACCCCATGCCTGACTGCCTGCCCAGGTGCGCTATCAGTCGGAAACGTCCTTACATGGTCCCATATATGTGTTGATGCCGTTGGGCGGGCGGCTACCCATCGGATGGACATACGAAAATCTGAGCATGCTCAGGACCGTTGATCTGCACGGCTACACGAACCCCATGCCTGACTGCCTGCCCAGGTGCGCTATCAGTCGGAAACGTCATTACATGGTCCCATATATGTGTTGATGCCCTTGGGCGCGGCGGCTACCCACGGATGGACATACGAAAATCTGAGCATGCTCAGGACCGTTGATCTGCACGGCTACACGAACCCATGCCTGACTGCCTGCCCAGGTGCGCTATCAGTCGGAAACGTCCTTACATGGTCCCATATATGTGTTGATGCCTTGGGGCGGGCGGCTACCCACGGATGGACATACGAAAATCTGAGCATGCTCAGGACCGTTGATCTGCACGGCTACACGAACCCCATGCCTGACTGCCTGCCCAGGTGCGCTATCAGTCGGAAACGTCATTACATGGTCCCATATATGTGTTGATGCCCTTGGGGCGGGCGGCTACCCACGGATGGACATACGAAAATCTGAGCATGCTCAGGACCGTTGATCTGCACGGCTACACGAACCCCATGCCTGACTGCCTGCCCAGGTGCGCTATCAGTCGGAAACGTCATTACATGGTCCCATATATGTGTTGATGCCTTGGGGCGGCGGCTACCCATCGGATGGACATACGAAAATCTGAGCATGCTCAGGACCGTTGATCTGCACGGCTACACGAACCCCATGCTGACTGCCTGCCCAGGTGCGCTATCAGTCGGAAACGTCATTACATGGTCCCATATATGTGTTGATGCCCTTGGGGCGGGCGGCTACCCACGGATGGACATACGAAAATCTGAGCATGCTCAGGACCGTTGATCTGCACGGCTACACGAACCCCATGCCTGACTGCCTGCCCAGGTGCGCTATCAGTCGGAAACGTCCATTACATGGTCCCATATATGTGTTGATGCCCTTGGGCGGGCGGCTACCCATCGGATGACATACGAAAATCTGAGCATGCTCAGGACCGTTGATCTGCACGGCTACACGAACCCCATGCCTGACTGCCTGCCCAGGTGCGCTATCAGTCGGAAACGTCATTACATGGTCCCATATATGTGTTGATGCCCTTGGGGCGGGCGGCTACCCATCGGATGGACATACGAAAATCTGAGCATGCTCAGGACCGTTGATCTGCACGGCTACACGAACCCCATGCTGACTGCCTGCCCAGGTGCGCTATCAGATCGGAAACGTCATTACATGGTCCCATATATGTGTTGATGCCCTTGGGCGGGCGGCTACCCATCGGATGGACATACGAAAATCTGAGCATGCTCAGGACCGTTGATCTGCACGGCTACACGAACCCCATGCCTGACTGCCTGCCCAGGTGCGCTATCAGTCGGAAACGTCTTACATGGTCCCATATATGTGTTGATGCCCTTTGGGCGGGCGGCTACCCATCGGATGGACATACGAAAATCTGAGCATGCTCAGGACCGTTGATCTGCACGGCTACACGAACCCCATGCCTGACTGCCTGCCCAGGTGCGCTATCAGTCGGAAACGTCATTACATGGTCCCATATATGTGTTGATGCCCTTGGGCGGGCGGCTACCCATCGGATGGACATACGAAAATCTGAGCATGCTCAGGACCGTTGATCTGCACGGCTACACGAACCCATGCTTGACTGCCTGCCCAGGTGCGCTATCAGTCGGAAACGTCTTACATGGTCCCATATATGTGTTGATGCCCTTTGGGCGGGCGGCTACCATCGGATGGACATACGAAAATCTGAGCATGCTCAGGACCGTTGATCTGCACGGCTACACGAACCCCATGCCTGACTGCCTGCCCAGGTGCGCTATCAGTCGGAAACGTCCTTACATGGTCCCATATATGTGTTGATGCCCTTTGGGGCGGCGGCTACCCATCGGATGGACATACGAAAATCTGAGCATGCTCAGGACCGTTGATCTGCACGGCTACACGAACCCCATGCTTGACTGCCTGCCCAGGTGCGCTATCATCGGAAACGTCATTACATGGTCCCATATATGTGTTGATGCCCTTGGGGCGGGCGGCTACCCATCGGATGGACATACGAAAATCTGAGCATGCTCAGGACCGTTGATCTGCACGGCTACACGAACCCCATGCCTGACTGCCTGCCCAGGTGCGCTATCAGTCGGAAACGTCATTACATGGTCCCATATATGTGTTGATGCCCTTGGGGCGGGCGGCTACCCATCGGATGGACATACGAAAATCTGAGCATGCTCAGGACCGTTGATCTGCACGGCTACACGAACCCCATGCCTGACTGCCTGCCCAGGTGCGCTATCAGTCGGAAACGTCCTTACATGGTCCCATATATGTGTTGATGCCCTTGGGCGGGCGGCTACCCATCGGATGGACATACGAAAATCTGAGCATGCTCAGGACCGTTGATCTGCACGGCTACACGAACCCCATGCCTGACTGCCTGCCCAGGTGCGCTATCAGTCGGAAACGTCATTACATGGTCCCATATATGTGTTGATGCCCTTGGGGCGGGCGGCTACCGCACGGATGGACATATGAAAATCTGAGCATGCTCAGGACCGTTGATCTGCACGGCTACACGAACCCCATGCCTGACTGCCTGCCCAGGTGCGCTATCAGTCGGAAACGTCCTTACATGGTCCCATATATGTGTTGATGCCCTTGGGCGGGCGGCTACCCATCGGATGGACATACGAAAATCTGAGCATGCTCAGGACCGTTGATCTGCACGGCTACACGAACCCCATGCCTGACTGCCTGCCCAGGTGCGCTATCAGTCGGAAACGTCATTACATGGTCCCATATATGTGTTGATGCCCTTGGGCGGGCGGCTACCCATCGGATGGACATACGAAAATCTGAGCATGCTCAGGACCGTTGATCTGCACGGCTACACGAACCCCATGCCTGACTGCCTGCCCAGGTGCGCTATCAGTCGGAAACGTCCTTACATGGTCCCATATATGTGTTGATGCCGTTGGGCGGGCGGCTACCCATCGGATGGACATACGAAAATCTGAGCATGCTCAGGACCGTTGATCTGCACGGCTACACGAACCCCATGCCTGACTGCCTGCCCAGGTGCGCTATCAGTCGGAAACGTCATTACATGGTCCCATATATGTGTTGATGCCGTTGGGCGGGCGGCTACCCATCGGATGGACATACGAAAATCTGAGCATGCTCAGGACCGTTGATCTGCACGGCTACACGAACCCCATGCTGACTGCCTGCCCAGGTGCGCTATCAGTCGGAAACGTCCTTACATGGTCCCATATATGTGTTGATGCCCTTTGGGCGGGCGGCTACCCATCGGATGGACATACGAAAATCTGAGCATGCTCAGGACCGTTGATCTGCACGGCTACACGAACCCCATGCCTGACTGCCTGCCCAGGTGCGCTATCAGTCGGAAACGTCATTACATGGTCCCATATATGTGTTGATGCCCTTGGGCGGGCGGCTACCCATCGGATGGACATACGAAAATCTGAGCATGCTCAGGACCGTTGATCTGCACGGCTACACGAACCCCATGCTTGACTGCCTGCCCAGGTGCGCTATCAGTCGGAAACGTCCTTACATGGTCCCATATATGTGTTGATGCCTTTGGGCGGGCGGCTACCCATCGGATGGACATACGAAAATCTGAGCATGCTCAGGACCGTTGATCTGCACGGCTACACGAACCCCATGCCTGACTGCCTGCCCAGGTGCGCTATCAGTCGGAAACGTCCTTACATGGTCCCATATATGTGTTGATGCCTTGGGGCGGGCGGCTACCCACGGATGGACATACGAAAATCTGAGCATGCTCAGGACCGTTGATCTGCACGGCTACACGAACCCCATGCCTGACTGCCTGCCCAGGTGCGCTATCAGTCGGAAACGTCATTACATGGTCCCATATATGTGTTGATGCCGTTGGGGCGGGCGGCTACCCATCGGATGGACATACGAAAATCTGAGCATGCTCAGGACCGTTGATCTGCACGGCTACACGAACCCCATGCCTGACTGCCTGCCCAGGTGCGCTATCAGTCGGAAACGTCATTACATGGTCCCATATATGTGTTGATGCCCTTGGGCGGGCGGCTACCCATCGGATGGACATACGAAAATCTGAGCATGCTCAGGACCGTTGATCTGCACGGCTACACGAACCCCATGCTTGACTGCCTGCCCAGGTGCGCTATCAGTCGGAAACGTCATTACATGGTCCCATATATGTGTTGATGCCTTGGGGCGGGCGGCTACCCATCGGATGGACATACGAAAATCTGAGCATGCTCAGGACCGTTGATCTGCACGGCTACACGAACCCCATGCCTGACTGCCTGCCCAGGTGCGCTATCAGTCGGAAACGTCATTACATGGTCCCATATATGTGTTGATGCCTTGGGGCGGGCGGCTACCCACGGATGGACATACGAAAATCTGAGCATGCTCAGGACCGTTGATCTGCACGGCTACACGAACCCCATGCCTGACTGCCTGCCCAGGTGCGCTATCAGTCGGAAACGTCCTTACATGGTCCCATATATGTGTTGATGCCCTTGGGCGGGCGGCTACCCATCGGATGGACATACGAAAATCTGAGCATGCTCAGGACCGTTGATCTGCACGGCTACACGAACCCCATGCCTGACTGCCTGCCCAGGTGCGCTATCAGTCGGAAACGTCATTACATGGTCCCATATATGTGTTGATGCCCTTGGGGCGGGCGGCTACCCATCGGATGGACATACGAAAATCTGAGCATGCTCAGGACCGTTGATCTGCACGGCTACACGAACCCCATGCCTGACTGCCTGCCCAGGTGCGCTATCAGTCGGAAACGTCATTACATGGTCCCATATATGTGTTGATGCCCTTTGGGCGGGCGGCTACCCATCGGATGGACATACGAAAATCTGAGCATGCTCAGGACCGTTGATCTGCACGGCTACACGAACCCCATGCCTGACTGCCTGCCCAGGTGCGCTATCAGTCGGAAACGTCCTTACATGGTCCCATATATGTGTTGATGCCCTTTGGGCGGGCGGCTACCCATCGGATGGACATACGAAAATCTGAGCATGCTCAGGACCGTTGATCTGCACGGCTACACGAACCCCATGCTTGACTGCCTGCCCAGGTGCGCTATCAGTCGGAAACGTCCATTACATGGTCCCATATATGTGTTGATGCCTTTGGGGCGGGCGGCTACCCATCGGATGGACATACGAAAATCTGAGCATGCTCAGGACCGTTGATCTGCACGGCTACACGAACCCCATGCCTGACTGCCTGCCCAGGTGCGCTATCAGTCGGAAACGTCATTACATGGTCCCATATATGTGTTGATGCCCTTGGGCGGGCGGCTACCCATCGGATGGACATACGAAAATCTGAGCATGCTCAGGACCGTTGATCTGCACGGCTACACGAACCCCATGCCTGACTGCCTGCCCAGGTGCGCTATCAGTCGGAAACGTCATTACATGGTCCCATATATGTGTTGATGCCCTTGGGGCGGGCGGCTACCCATCGGATGGACATACGAAAATCTGAGCATGCTCAGGACCGTTGATCTGCACGGCTACACGAACCCCATGCCTGACTGCCTGCCCAGGTGCGCTATCAGTCGGAAACGTCATTACATGGTCCCATATATGTGTTGATGCCCTTGGGGCGGGCGGCTACCCATCGGATGGACATACGAAAATCTGAGCATGCTCAGGACCGTTGATCTGCACGGCTACACGAACCCATGCTTGACTGCCTGCCCAGGTGCGCTATCAGTCGGAAACGTCATTACATGGTCCCATATATGTGTTGATGCCCTTGGGCGGGCGGCTACCCACGGATGGACATACGAAAATCTGAGCATGCTCAGGACCGTTGATCTGCACGGCTACACGAACCCCATGCCTGACTGCCTGCCCAGGTGCGCTATCAGTCGGAAACGTCTTACATGGTCCCATATATGTGTTGATGCCCTTGGGGCGGGCGGCTACCCATCGGATGGACATACGAAAATCTGAGCATGCTCAGGACCGTTGATCTGCACGGCTACACGAACCCCATGCCTGACTGCCTGCCCAGGTGCGCTATCAGTCGGAAACGTCATTACATGGTCCCATATATGTGTTGATGCCCTTGGGGCGGGCGGCTACCCATCGGATGGACATACGAAAATCTGAGCATGCTCAGGACCGTTGATCTGCACGGCTACACGAACCCCATGCTTGACTGCCTGCCCAGGTGCGCTATCAGTCGGAAACGTCATTACATGGTCCCATATATGTGTTGATGCCTTGGGGCGGGCGGCTACCCACGGATGGACATACGAAAATCTGAGCATGCTCAGGACCGTTGATCTGCACGGCTACACGAACCCCATGCCTGACTGCCTGCCCAGGTGCGCTATCAGTCGGAAACGTCCTTACATGGTCCCATATATGTGTTGATGCCCTTGGGGCGGGCGGCTACCCATCGGATGGACATACGAAAATCTGAGCATGCTCAGGACCGTTGATCTGCACGGCTACACGAACCCCATGCCTGACTGCCTGCCCAGGTGCGCTATCAGTCGGAAACGTCATTACATGGTCCCATATATGTGTTGATGCCCTTGGGGCGGGCGGCTACCCATCGGATGGACATACGAAAATCTGAGCATGCTCAGGACCGTTGATCTGCACGGCTACACGAACCCCATGCTTGACTGCCTGCCCAGGTGCGCTATCAATCGGAAACGTCATTACATGGTCCCATATATGTGTTGATGCCCTTTGGGCGGGCGGCTACCCATCGGATGGACATACGAAAATCTGAGCATGCTCAGGACCGTTGATCTGCACGGCTACACGAACCCCATGCCTGACTGCCTGCCCAGGTGCGCTATCAGTCGGAAACGTCCTTACATGGTCCCATATATGTGTTGATGCCCTTTGGGCGGGCGGCTACCCATCGGATGGACATACGAAAATCTGAGCATGCTCAGGACCGTTGATCTGCACGGCTACACGAACCCCATGCTTGACTGCCTGCCCAGGTGCGCTATCAGTCGGAAACGTCATTACATGGTCCCATATATGTGTTGATGCCCTTTGGGCGGGCGGCTACCCATCGGATGGACATACGAAAATCTGAGCATGCTCAGGACCGTTGATCTGCACGGCTACACGAACCCCATGCCTGACTGCCTGCCCAGGTGCGCTATCAGTCGGAAACGTCATTACATGGTCCCATATATGTGTTGATGCCCTTTGGGCGGGCGGCTACCCATCGGATGGACATACGAAAATCTGAGCATGCTCAGGACCGTTGATCTGCACGGCTACACGAACCCCATGCTGACTGCCTGCCCAGGTGCGCTATCAGTCGGAAACGTCCTTACATGGTCCCATATATGTGTTGATGCCCTTTGGGCGGGCGGCTACCCATCGGATGGACATACGAAAATCTGAGCATGCTCAGGACCGTTGATCTGCACGGCTACACGAACCCCATGCCTGACTGCCTGCCCAGGTGCGCTATCAGTCGGAAACGTCCTTACATGGTCCCATATATGTGTTGATGCCCTTGGGGCGGGCGGCTACCGCATCGGATGGACATACGAAAATCTGAGCATGCTCAGGACCGT
This sequence comes from Eudorina sp. 2006-703-Eu-15, assembly GCA_003117195.1. Taxonomy (NCBI): domain Eukaryota; kingdom Viridiplantae; phylum Chlorophyta; class Chlorophyceae; order Chlamydomonadales; family Volvocaceae; genus Eudorina; species Eudorina sp. 2006-703-Eu-15. The sequence continues at coordinate 15,199 of BDSI01000244.1, forward strand.
TGATCTGCACGGCTACACGAACCCCATGCCTGACTGCCTGCCCAGGTGCGCTATCAGTCGGAAACGTCCTTACATGGTCCCATATATGTGTTGATGCCGTTGGGCGGGCGGCTACCCATCGGATGGACATACGAAAATCTGAGCATGCTCAGGACCGTTGATCTGCACGGCTACACGAACCCCATGCCTGACTGCCTGCCCAGGTGCGCTATCAGTCGGAAACGTCATTACATGGTCCCATATATGTGTTGATGCCCTTGGGGCGGGCGGCTACCCATCGGATGGACATACGAAAATCTGAGCATGCTCAGGACCGTTGATCTGCACGGCTACACGAACCCCATGCCTGACTGCCTGCCCAGGTGCGCTATCAGTCGGAAACGTCCATTACATGGTCCCATATATGTGTTGATGCCGTTGGGGCGGGCGGCTACCCATCGGATGGACATACGAAAATCTGAGCATGCTCAGGACCGTTGATCTGCACGGCTACACGAACCCCATGCCTGACTGCCTGCCCAGGTGCGCTATCAGTCGGAAACGTCCATTACATGGTCCCATATATGTGTTGATGCCTTGGGGCGGCGGCTACCCATCGGATGGACATACGAAAATCTGAGCATGCTCAGGACCGTTGATCTGCACGGCTACACGAACCCCATGCCTGACTGCCTGCCCAGGTGCGCTATCAGTCGGAAACGTCCTTACATGGTCCCATATATGTGTTGATGCCCTTGGGGCGGGCGGCTACCCACGGATGGACATACGAAAATCTGAGCATGCTCAGGACCGTTGATCTGCACGGCTACACGAACCCCATGCCTGACTGCCTGCCCAGGTGCGCTATCAGTCGGAAACGTCATTACATGGTCCCATATATGTGTTGATGCCCTTGGGGCGGGCGGCTACCCATCGGATGGACATACGAAAATCTGAGCATGCTCAGGACCGTTGATCTGCACGGCTACACGAACCCCATGCTTGACTGCCTGCCCAGGTGCGCTATCAGTCGGAAACGTCATTACATGGTCCCATATATGTGTTGATGCCCTTTGGGCGGGCGGCTACCCATCGGATGGACATACGAAAATCTGAGCATGCTCAGGACCGTTGATCTGCACGGCTACACGAACCCCATGCCTGACTGCCTGCCCAGGTGCGCTATCAGTCGGAAACGTCCATTACATGGTCCCATATATGTGTTGATGCCCTTGGGCGGGCGGCTACCCACGGATGGACATACGAAAATCTGAGCATGCTCAGGACCGTTGATCTGCACGGCTACACGAACCCCATGCCTGACTGCCTGCCCAGGTGCGCTATCAGTCGGAAACGTCCTTACATGGTCCCATATATGTGTTGATGCCCTTGGGGCGGGCGGCTACCCACGGATGGACATACGAAAATCTGAGCATGCTCAGGACCGTTGATCTGCACGGCTACACGAACCCCATGCCTGACTGCCTGCCCAGGTGCGCTATCAGTCGGAAACGTCATTACATGGTCCCATATATGTGTTGATGCCCTTGGGGCGGGCGGCTACCCATCGGATGGACATACGAAAATCTGAGCATGCTCAGGACCGTTGATCTGCACGGCTACACGAACCCCATGCCTGACTGCCTGCCCAGGTGCGCTATCAGTCGGAAACGTCATTACATGGTCCCATATATGTGTTGATGCCCTTGGGCGGGCGGCTACCCATCGGATGGACATACGAAAATCTGAGCATGCTCAGGACCGTTGATCTGCACGGCTACACGAACCCCATGCTTGACTGCCTGCCCAGGTGCGCTATCAGTCGGAAACGTCCTTACATGGTCCCATATATGTGTTGATGCCCTTTGGGCGGGCGGCTACCCATCGGATGGACATACGAAAATCTGAGCATGCTCAGGACCGTTGATCTGCACGGCTACACGAACCCCATGCCTGACTGCCTGCCCAGGTGCGCTATCAGTCGGAAACGTCCTTACATGGTCCCATATATGTGTTGATGCCCTTGGGCGGGCGGCTACCCACGGATGGACATACGAAAATCTGAGCATGCTCAGGACCGTTGATCTGCACGGCTACACGAACCCCATGCCTGACTGCCTGCCCAGGTGCGCTATCAGTCGGAAACGTCCTTACATGGTCCCATATATGTGTTGATGCCCTTGGGGCGGGCGGCTACCCATCGGATGGACATACGAAAATCTGAGCATGCTCAGGACCGTTGATCTGCACGGCTACACGAACCCCATGCCTGACTGCCTGCCCAGGTGCGCTATCAGTCGGAAACGTCATTACATGGTCCCATATATGTGTTGATGCCCTTGGGGCGGGCGGCTACCCATCGGATGGACATACGAAAATCTGAGCATGCTCAGGACCGTTGATCTGCACGGCTACACGAACCCCATGCTTGACTGCCTGCCCAGGTGCGCTATCAGTCGGAAACGTCATTACATGGTCCCATATATGTGTTGATGCCTTGGGCGGGCGGCTACCCATCGGATGGACATACGAAAATCTGAGCATGCTCAGGACCGTTGATCTGCACGGCTACACGAACCCCATGCCTGACTGCCTGCCCAGGTGCGCTATCAGTCGGAAACGTCCTTACATGGTCCCATATATGTGTTGATGCCGTTGGGGCGGGCGGCTACCCATCGGATGGACATACGAAAATCTGAGCATGCTCAGGACCGTTGATCTGCACGGCTACACGAACCCCATGCCTGACCGCCGCCCAGGCGCGCTATCAGTCGGAAACGCCATAACATGGTCCCATACATGTGTTGATGCGATTGGGGCGGACGGCTACCCACGGATGGACATACGAAAATCTGAGCATGCTCAGGACCGTTGATCTGCACGGCTACACGAACCCCATGCCTGACTGCCTGCCCAGGTGCGCTATCAGTCGGAAACGTCCTTACATGGTCCCATATATGTGTTGATGCCCTTGGGGCGGGCGGCTACCGCACGGATGGACATATGAAAATCTGAGCATGCTCAGGACCGTTGATCTGCACGGCTACACGAACCCCATGCCTGACTGCCTGCCCAGGTGCGCTATCAGTCGGAAACGTCATTACATGGTCCCATATATGTGTTGATGCCCTTGGGGCGGGCGGCTACCCATCGGATGGACATACGAAAATCTGAGCATGCTCAGGACCGTTGATCTGCACGGCTACACGAACCCCATGCTTGACTGCCTGCCCAGGTGCGCTATCGATCGGAAACGTCATTACATGGTCCCATATATGTGTTGATGCCCTTTGGGCGGGCGGCTACCCATCGGATGGACATACGAAAATCTGAGCATGCTCAGGACCGTTGATCTGCACGGCTACACGAACCCCATGCTTGACTGCCTGCCCAGGTGCGCTATCAGTCGGAAACGTCCTTACATGGTCCCATATATGTGTTGATGCCGTTGGGGCGGGCGGCTACCCATCGGATGGACATACGAAAATCTGAGCATGCTCAGGACCGTTGATCTGCACGGCTACACGAACCCCATGCCTGACCGCCCGCCCAGGCGCGCTATCAGTCGGAAACGCCATAACATGGTCCCATACATGTGTTGATGCGATTGGGGCGGACGGCTACCCCACGGATGGACATACGAAAATCTGAGCATGCTCAGGACCGTTGATCTGCACGGCTACACGAACCCCATGCCTGACTGCCTGCCCAGGTGCGCTATCAGTCGGAAACGTCCTTACATGGTCCCATATATGTGTTGATGCCCTTGGGGCGGGCGGCTACCGCACGGATGGACATATGAAAATCTGAGCATGCTCAGGACCGTTGATCTGCACGGCTACACGAACCCCATGCCTGACTGCCTGCCCAGGTGCGCTATCAGTCGGAAACGTCATTACATGGTCCCATATATGTGTTGATGGCCTTGGGGCGGGCGGCTACCCATCGGATGGACATACGAAAATCTGAGCATGCTCAGGACCGTTGATCTGCACGGCTACACGAACCCCATGCTTGACTGCCTGCCCAGGTGCGCTATCGATCGGAAACGTCATTACATGGTCCCATATATGTGTTGATGCCCTTTGGGCGGGCGGCTACCCATCGGATGGACATACGAAAATCTGAGCATGCTCAGGACCGTTGATCTGCACGGCTACACGAACCCCATGCTTGACTGCCTGCCCAGGTGCGCTATCAGTCGGAAACGTCCTTACATGGTCCCATATATGTGTTGATGCCCTTGGGGCGGGCGGCTACCCATCGGATGGACATACGAAAATCTGAGCATGCTCAGGACCGTTGATCTGCACGGCTGCACGAACCCCATGCTTGACTGCCTGCCCAGGTGCGCTATCAGTCGGAAACGTCCTTACATGGTCCCATATATGTGTTGATGCCCTTTGGGCGGGCGGCTACCCATCGGATGGACATACGAAAATCTGAGCATGCTCAGGACCGTTGATCTGCACGGCTACACGAACCCCATGCCTGACTGCCTGCCCAGGTGCGCTATCAGTCGGAAACGTCATTACATGGTCCCATTTATGTGTTGATGCCCTTTGGGCGGGCGGCTACCCATCGGATGGACATACGAAAATCTGAGCATGCTCAGGACCGTTGATCTGCACGGCTACACGAACCCCATGCCTGACTGCCTGCCCAGGTGCGCTATCAGTCGGAAACGTCATTACATGGTCCCATTTATGTGTTGATGCCCTTTGGGCGGGCATATTCACAAATGCGGGGGCACGATTCTCTGAGCATGCTCAGGACCGTTACACCGGACTTAATTCCAAGCATGCTCAAGCATGCTTGTGACCGTTGCAACGGCCCCCTCCCTTACTGCTCACCGCGGCTTTTTCGCACCCTGTTTTTGCCTTATATTTGCTATGTAACTATTGATGGCAAACTTTAGATGTTCACGTCTGCTGCGGGCCTGCAACTGAAGGGCTGCATGCTTGCCGACGGACCAAACAACTACAGCTTCACGGAAAAACTTGAATGCTTCAAGCTTGCTTTTTGATATCTGCTTGACAAACGGATGTGGTAGTGCAGAGGCGTCTAGCGTTACGATAATAATGCAGATGCGATGACCGCCGTTGGCGGCGCGTAGGTTTCGGGGCTACCCTAGCTACCTGCTTGACCTTGCTCAATCTATGCACGCTAATCCACGCACCTTCAACATCAACGACACCCTCAATGGCACCCTTTCACTCTCTCACACTCTTGCGCGGTAACAGAGTTTCCGTTGTAAAGCAAGCGGCCTGCACGGATTGTAGAGGGCCCCGCCCTTTTTCCGGCTTCAAGGAAGCCGACCCCCTACTTGTTTGCAGATATATAGACTCGCGCAGGCCCTTCCGCGAATAGCAACTCATTAATACGTATTTCTGCGCAACTTTCATCAGTCACCTCCCGGAGTAAATATTTAATTATTCACGGTATTATATGTCCTGGAGGTACGGTAATGTTAAAAAAGGACTAGGAGAATCAAGGATATGCATGCGTTCTGATTATTAGGTGAACTAGGTACCGCGGGCTACAGTGACAAAAACGGAATCGGGCGGTAAATACGCACGCCCTTGATCAACTAGTTTGCGGGGGAAAAAATGGGATGATCAGGATGCCGAACACCCATCGCCATATGCATGTCCCAGAGTTAATATTCGGCATCGCGCTTTCGTTTGAAAACCCGAAACAGGGGCCCGGCCCCGGCGGCGGTGCATGCAGCCAGTAGTCGCCCAGTCGCCGCCCGGCGGGCTGGAGTGCTTAGTCTGTCTACTGGCACATCTAATGACCATAACATAACAAACATGATATAAACGCACGTAATAACACAAGAGTTTTTTTTGTAGTTTTTGGCTTGCTGCAATCGAAAGCAGGGCGCGGGCGGGCGAGGCTCATTGGTTCGTTTTTTCAAATCCTCGCTGACTCTACCGCCGGCTTATTTTCATTCGAGCTCGCTCGGGTCTTTGCGTAGATGAGCCAGCAGTTCGTTGACAACAACTAAATAAAACAATCATCCCTGCTGGTGTCTGATGCATTTCATTCTAAACGAAGCACAGATACGCATGCACTTACTCGAGCACTCAAGGGCCACCAGAACGCCGCGGGGGCACTTGCCATGATAGATACGCCCAGCAATCCAAATCGAGCGATCCATCGAAGTGAGTCCAGCCAGACTCAAACTTCTCGATAACCAGGGGCTCATCGTTGCACGAAAACTGAGTCACTGGGTGCTCCCTGATGGGATCAATCGTACGGAAAAAGGTGTGGTCGTTCAAGGGGTCGGAGGAACGGTTTGCATAGCGGCGCGCGGGACGGCGGAATTGATGAAGCGACGGATGGATATGATAAATGAATGTACAAGTAGGGGGTCGGCTTCCTTAGCTTCCTTGAAGCCGGAAAAAGGGCGGGGCCCCTACAATCCGTACAGGCCGCTTGCTTTACAATTGTTGCAACGGAAATTCTGTTACGACGCAAGATTGTGGGAGAGTGAAAGGGTGCGACTGCTATTGAGGGTGTCGTTGATGTTGAAGGTGGATCGGCGTGCATAGATTGAGCAAGCTCAAGCAGGTAGGTAGCCCCGAAACCAACCTGCAGTACGCGCCATCCATGGATGGCCACCAACGGCCACCAACGGCGGTCACCGCATCTGCATTATTATAAGCATGCAGCCCTTCAGTTGCACGCCCGCAGCAGACGTGAACCTCTAAAGTCTGCCATCAATAGTTACATAGCAAATATAAGGCAAAAACATGGTGCGAAAAAGCCGCGGTGAGACCCGGACTTCGGCCATCGGAACTGGAGAACTTACCCGAACAACAGGGCAGTTACTGGGCAGTTACTGGATAACAACAGGGCAGTTACTGGGATGCCCTGTTACTGGCCCTTAGCTGGGAGCGAGGGGGGTCGGTTACAGCCCTGTAACCCCCAGTCGGACTGCCATAGGGCTTGTCAGTAAGGGGGTCAACCGGCCAGCCGGTCGTGAGCATGCTCACGAATTAATACCGGCCGGCCGGTACTGAGCATGCTCACACCTCGCCTCTCTGCTCAGCACGCACACGGCCATGCTCTCGTATCCTAACGATACATCTATTCAAATTATATGGTTCCATGCCTTTAGGTCCGCCATCGGGGCCCTCCCGGAGCCCATGCAAGCTGCCATCGGCCCGCCGGTCGTGAGCATGCTCAGGCTCCGCCCAGGGAGTCGGGTGCCTGCTCCGCACACACACGGCCATGCTCTCGTATCCTAACGATACATCTATTCAAATTATATGGTTCCATGCCTTTAGGTCCGCCATCGGGGCCCTCCCGGAGCCCATGCAAGCTGCCATCGGCCCGCCGGTCGTGAGCATGCTCAGGCTCCGCCTAGGGAGTCGGGTGCCTGCTCATTCGCAAGACCCTATTTCGCATGGCGCGTGCGCAGGCGCCGGCGGCTGCACAGAAGCGGACCAGTCGGACCGCACTATGGAGACGTCATCGCTGGCGGCTCGCATAGCCGCGGGGGCGGACCAGGGTGAGTACCGAAACGCCTCGCCGTGTCGTGCGGGTCATTCGCAAGACCCTATTTCGCATGACGTGTATGTGCGCAGGCGCCCACGGCTGCGCAGAAGCAGAACAGTCGGACCGCACTATGGAGACGTCATCACTGGCGGCTCGCCGCACAGTCCCGGGGGCGGACCAGGGTGAGTACCGAAACGCCTCGCCGTGTCGTGCGGGTCATTCGCAAGACCCTATTTCGCATGACGTGTGCGCAGGCGCCGGCGGCTGCGCAGAAGCGGATCAGTCGGACCGCACTATGGAGACGTCATTGCTGGCGGCTCGCATAGCCGCGGGGACGGACCAGGGTGAGTACCGAAACCCCTCGCCGTGTCGTGCGGGTCATGTTCATCCTGCCTGTCAGACGGACTGCGCAATTTGAGCCAGCACAAGCAGCGAGGTCGGGCAGGTTGATCATTCCGGTTGATCATTCGCAAGACCCTATTTCGCATGACGTGTGCGCAGGCGCCGGCGGCTGCGCAGAAGCGGACCAGTCGGACCGCACTATGGAGACGTCATCGCTGGCGGCTCGCATAGCCGCGGGGGCGGACCAGGGTGAGTACCGAAACGCCTCGCCGTGTCGTGCGGGTCATGTTCATCCTGTCAGACGGACTGCGCAATTTGAGCCAGCACAAGCAGCGAGGTCGGGCAGGTTGATCATTCCGGTTGATCATTCGCAAGACCCTATTTCGCATGACGTGTGCGCAGGCGCCGGCGGCTGCGCAGAAGCGGACCAGTCGGACCGCACTATGGACCGCACTATGCACCTCTAGCGTCCTTGATTGTGGACGCGGACCAGGGTGAGTACCGAAACGCCTCGCCGGGTAGGAGGCCCGCGCCGTTTGATCATTCAGTTTTGCCACAAACATACTTTGGGTTCTTTCGTCAGGGTGATATTGCCGCCCTTCGCCGGCCACCGTGTGATACGGGGTACAGTGGCTGCGAGAGTTTGGAAACGTACATACAGCATGTGAACCCAACCTCCGCCCTACACAGGCGCCAATGAGTCAATTCTGCCCCGCCTCCGAGATCCAGCTGGGCTGCTTCAAGCCTCAGCGTCTGGTAATGATGCCGACACGCTGCTGTCAGAGAGCTACAGACTGTTCAACGGTAAAGTTGATGTTGAAGCAGCCCAGAGCGGCAAATATTTAACATCTGCGAAATAACCGCTTGCAGGCGAGCTTGTTCCCGGAATGTCTGTCCGAGAATCGGTAACGTTCATGCACGGGCGCTGGGTTCAGCTTGAGGTGCGTGTCTTGCTTCCGCGCCAGGCAAGTATGGAACTATGACTGTGTTGCCCATGTGTATCTCACACAGAACACTCTCGGTGGCGGTGGTGGCGACGGAGGGATGTACGGGACCCTGACGCCCAAGTCGACTGCCGTCGTGTTCGCACTCCTGGCGCTACTCACTGGCCTGTGCACCTCGAGGTCTAGCGTCCTTGTGGACGCCGGGGCTGGGCTTGGAAGACCACTCGTGCACGCGATCCTTCTTGGTTTACAAGCTGCGTGGGGTTTCGAGCTGCTGATCAGCAGAGTGGAGTCGACCGCGTTCTTCCGAATGCAGTTCACGAAAGAGTTCGGTCACAAGTTCGGTAAGTGCATTGAGCAGCAAGCAAGCGTGCTGGCGCGAGTAATAACGACTGCCCTCCCTGACAGGACCCGATGCCGCCAGGTATGTCGACTCCAGGTGGCCCACTTTTATTCATGCGGACATCAGCAGCTTGCCCCTGGATGCATTAAAAAACACAACTCACCTCTACAGCTTCTGGCAGGGCTGGGCTGCGTCGGATCAGGCAGAGTTGGCTAAACGAGTGAATGCCAGTAAACGCCTTCAGGTAATTAAACGAAATGATCCCCGCAATGTTGGTACCGTTGAAAGTAGCTGTTGCAATTATGTGCAGGGCCTGGCGCTAATCCAGAGTGGCGGCACAGAACGGATCCTGGCAGACCTGAAGGCCGTCGGCTTCACGGGGCTGCAACTAGTAGCCGTTTGCAGGAACATTAAGATGTCGGGGAAAGGCTCCTTCTCGGCGTACATTTTTCGCAAAGGCTGATGTTATGGAGCACAAGGCATGGGTGTCGGTACCGTGCACAGCCCCTTGACGTAATGGTGGTGTTAACTAACACCGCCGGTAGGTTGCTTTTCGAGCGCCATTGCATTTTTTGGAAATGGGTGATGTAGTTCATGACAGTGCATCAGAGCCGGTTCCGCAATACTAGCATGGCTGGGGGCAACGTGGCACGTGCGTCCAGCTCCCATGTAGCGCTGAGCATGGGTGCAACACCCTGAGCATGCTCACGACCGGCGAATGGTCGCCGGTCTTATACTACTCTTTTTTTATCTTTTTTTCCTTTTCTTGTTGTTTGTTGAGGTTCGTGGTCCATGAGCATCCTGGCTCGTCTGGGCCTTACGAGCTCAAGAAGCTTGTAACATCATCATAATAAATGAAACTTCGTACATTACCCCGATGGTGGACCTAAAGACATGGAACGTTATAATTTTACCCAGTGTACCCTTTGGATACGAGAGCATGGCCGTGTGCGTGCGGAGCAGGCACCCGACTCCCTGGGTGGAGCCTGAGCATGCTCACGACCGGCGGGCCGACGGCAGCGTTCATGTGCTCAGGGAGAGCCCCGATGGTGGACCTAAAGACATGTATGGAACGTTATAATTTTACCCAGTGTACCCTTTGGATACGATAGCATGGCCGTGTGCGTGCGGAGCAGGCACCCGACTCCCTGGGCGAGCCTGAGCATGCTCACGACCGGCGGGCCGACGGTAGCGTTCATGTGCTCAGGGAGAGCCCCGATGGTGGACCTAAGGACATGGAACGTTATAATTTTACCCAGTGTACCCTTTGGATACGAGAGCATGGCGGTTTGAATGCGGAGCAGGCACCCGACTCCCTGGGCGAGCCTGAGCATGCTCACGACCGGCGGGCCAACGGCAGCGTTCATGTGCTCAGGGAGAGCCCCGATGGTGGACCTAAGGACATGGAACGTTATAATTTTACCCAGTGTACCCTTTGGATACGAGAGCATGGCGGTTTGAATGCGGAGCAGGCACCCGACTCCCTGGGCGAGCCTGAGCATGCTCACGACCGGCGGGCCGACGGTACCGTTCATGTGCTCAGGGAGAGCCCCGATGGTGGACCTAAAGACATGGAACGTTATAATTTAAATTGATGTATCGTTTGCATGTAAGAGCATGGCGGTTTGCGTGCTGAGCAGAGAGGCGAGATGTGAGCATGCTCAGTACCGGCCGGCCGGTATTAATTCGTGAGCATGCTCATGACCGGCTGGCCGGTTGCTCCCCTAGCTCGTGATGATACCGAAACAACAAACTACGTAACTAGGCCTGATGAGCTACGTACGTACGTATGTGGAGACCAATATGCAATTGGTTCAGCTGCAGCTGGTTCAGCTGCAGGGCAGATCCCCAAAGGACGGACGGAGCTACTTCGTTCGTCCGGCCTGGTCATTCCTGCGTTTTCGCCAGACCACCTTACCTCCCTCCTTAGATCGGGCTATCGTAGGTATCCGGCGCAGGGAGAGGGACGTCACCCGTGCATTGACCTTCACAGTACGACATGTATGAAATCTGAGTATCATCTATCCTTAAAGATTTATCCCGTCGCTCGTGTGTACTTCATTGGCCATTGACGCTATAATCCAGCCAGCCCCTGCCAGCGTTTCCTCTCCCCGCTGTCTTCGCTTCTTGTCTATCTCCCTGCTCACTCGCTCCCAAAACCCTAAACCCTAAAGTCCCAAATAAAATCCAGGCAGCAACGCACCTGCTGTAATGCTGTGATGCGATTACCGTCGCTGCTGCTGCGCCTTAGCTGGCCGCGCGCCACAGTAGCACGCATGCCCCGCAACTACCGCAACAGTCGCCGTGACGATGACTCAGCTAGCCCGCCCCGCCGCGCCTGAGTTAGCGCCCAGAGTTGACTGCCGTTGCTTGGGCGCGCACCCATTCATGGAAGTCATGACAACATATACCTCCCCGCCCACGAACCCCTCCGCTCCGTGAGGTACTGCTGGTTTTCCTTGATGTCCACCAAAGTTGTCATTGATGCCTTTAGTTCACGGAAATTGGTATGTACTGTTATGCCTGTATGCGTCGCGTCCGAGGTCGAGTTGTGACAAACAAAGGCTGCACTCGCATCTGCCGTCGGCGTGGAACACGTAATATTTTACCCAAAAGTAGTTATGGGCCAACAGAATGCCATTCTATTATCAATGTCAGGCCATTGCGTATGTCTTTATGCTAAATGTCACTGGGTGCGTTTGTCAAAGCATTGATTGTAAACAACATAAGAATAGAAGGCTCTTTTAGCATGTGGAAGTATACCATTCAAAGATAACCTAGCTTGAATATATGTTGAAGACTAGCTGCCTCAGATCGTCTCCAGATCGTCTGGATTCACTTTCCTTCCTTCAAATGAATGCCGCCGACCACCGACAGATGGCTGCTGATGTCACAGATTGTTCCAAGCCTTCGAAAATTGTTTACTGCAGCAGATATGTATGCTAATTTATTTGTTACTTTTGGTACATTTAGTTTCGTAGGGCTGTCAATTGACAATTGCAATTGTGAAGCACTTTGTGAGCTTTCTAATTGCAGCTGATCATCGCATTAAGATACCTCGAGGATGACACAAAGTGGATAAGTGACATAGTTAAGATATGGCAGCTCCACGAGTGCGTGTGCGGCGGGTAACGAGCGCCGTCAGTCGGACTGAGCAAGGTGGTGTATGCTTGTGCGTGTGCGCGAGGGGCCCGAGTTTGGCAGGAGTTCGGCAGGGAGATACACAGGCGGCAAGGCAGGCAGCAGGGGGTCGCTCGTCTGAAATCTGCACTGCTGCCAACTAGTTTCCAGACAACCGACGTCTCCAGCAGGCTATCGATCAATGGATGAAGAGTTTTGGCGCAGACAGATCGATCCAAGGTAATTTTGGCAGGATGGTGCGTGGTGGTGCGAACGCTCCGCACACGCTTTCAAATGAACGGCAGCGGAGGTCGGTGTGGGGACGGCCGCAGCAGTGTGACAAGCAAGGAAGGGCGGGGGACCAGTGCGCGCTCAGGACGGGCGCAGAACGAACTGTTCAACCTTACCAAGGGGCATCGATATGATGCCATGCATGCACTAAGCAGGAGCCATGCCAAGTAATGACGAACTGCTCCAAGAACAAACCACCAGGAAAGATGCAGGAAAGTGCATGGCGTGCGGGCACGAATGTGTGTGTGAGAATGAATCTAGAGTCCCAGGTAGGATACATCATGCATCAATGTGAATTGTGGGTGGGTGGGTGGGTGGGTGGGTGGGTGGGTGGGTGGGAATGAATCTAGAATCGCAGGGTAATCAATATGAGCAGCAGGCATACATGCGTACGCACATGCACACTTCGATTCCGCGCACCGCCGACTGCTGCTCGCGCTTTAATGATTTTATATATAAACGTATATATATACGCACGCATTAGATGGATGTAGAGTACTTTCGTTTATCACATCTCTTGCTTATGTTTTAGGTAAGTTTTTATTTATTAGTATAATTAGTATTATTTTATAGTAATTCGCTTGGGCCTCTAAAGATGTTTACCAGGCAGCCATGCATAAATAAATCCACACCGGTGTACCCCCCACGCACCGCTCTAAGAGCATAATTCAGACGCGCGGCTCCGCGCCTGCTTCCCGGGACCCAACGCGCTTCTACGTCGATGCTGTCGATATAGATTCCTGAAGCAGGTCACCAGCGAATGGCCCATTAGAGAATGATTAGTTCGTTCGTTGATGGGTTGCGTGTGTGCATGCTAATGTACACACCATGCTACCGACCGTACCTCAAGGGCTTGAAAGTCGGTCGATTGCTTGGCGAGAGGTTGTTTTTCTGTAACGGGCGACTATGGACTGCTGGAAATCGCTGATTAACTGCCTGGAAATGTTCTGCGGTTCGTAATAATCTCTGTATGGTCTCGAGCGATTTTCTGAAATCTTCCAGCTGGTCGAGCAAATATTCTCCAGCAATTTTACCGGTCGAAACATTATCCATACTTGTTTTCAAGCTCTGAAATGTAGGCTATACAAATGGTAATGGCCCTACCTACGGGGCACTCGCTCGGCTCGCGTGCCTAGCTACTCGTTTGCCTTTCATTGCACTCGACTCACGTACGAGTTGAAGTGGCAGAAGAAAGTCACGAAAATTTAAGTTCCACAGTTACACATATATACAGACTCATGCATGCACGCACACCGAGCGACGGACGTACTCACTCGTTATTCTCGCGGTTGAGTGCGGTTTGCATGCATACTTTTGCTGGCAGCCTGCTGCAACCCGCCCCCGCTCCGCTCGTACGTCCGATAGGTACATATTGTATGATGATATGAGGCAGCAGATAGAGCATCGTGCGTGTGTGCCTGACCGCCGTCATGAGTAAGTGACCGCGGCTGTAACACTGGGTTACAGTATAAGTCCCTACAAATGACCCTGCACATACAGCATTTCGAGAAGCCTTTGGCCGCGCCATGTTACAGCGGCACTCATCATCAGTACGCAGTGCGTGATGAGCCAGCAGCAATTTATAATGCATAATATTTGTAATCTACGTATCTGGCAGGCAGGTATGTACACCTATGCAAATACGTACATACAGCGCAGAGCTCATCACAAAAGCACTAAAAGCAAGTTGGCACGCACGCATACATATGTACAGCCGATTGATGAACAAAGTTGCCAGATAGATCAAGCTACGTTGTCATTAAATAAAATGGTTCATGACACAAATAAATACATGTACCATGTTGCAGGAAAAGCACGCAATCATCAAGCAAGGCTCAATGTTGCATGTCGATGTGCGCACGTGTGAGTTAGGTAGCGGCCACAGATCAGGGCTCAGGGCGCGCCCTGAGAAAATACGTCTTTTTGGGGGTCAGGGCGCGCCTCGGCCAGGGCGCGCCCTGACCCCCGAAACCGGGATGCAGGCGGACGCGTCTGGTCTGTAACTACAGACTGTCCTAGTAGCGGTTTTTGTTTATTTTGATTATCTGGTGCATGACCCTGCGACCTGCAGGCGTCCGGTCGGCCCGCCCCAAATCAGGGCTCAGGGCGCGCCTCAGCCAAGGCGCGCCCTGACCCCCAAAACTGGGACGCAGGTTGGCACGTCTTGTCCTATAATACAGGCTGTCCTGGTAACGGTAATTCATCATCTGTTGGCTGAGCCTGGGACCTGCAGGGGTCGGTGCCGGCCCGCCCGAAATCAGGGGTCAGGGCGCGCCTCGGCCGAGGCGCGCGCCCCCTGACCCCCTGAACTGGGACACAGGGGGACGAGTCCATACACGGAAATATGATGATAAGGATATGTAAGTGAAAACATAGGGTTGCAAGCCACATTAACTTCCGGTGGTCTTTGGATCCTGAAGTACGGAACAACGGCTTGAGGATGTATCATAATGTCAAAAATAGCTACACCTTTGGTGATTGATCGCTGACCTTACATATCTTGTCAAATATCCTTCAGGGTAGGGACACCTTTAAAGGATAAGGAGGGAACCAACCATGCCCATAATCGGGCAAGTATTGAAATCGTAGTTCTGATTCTTTATGGCTGGTTTCTAATTTGCGATTGTTGTAGTGGTAGTTGCGGGATCTAGCGTGCTTGCTTCCCTTGAAAATGCATCCAGCGCTGGCCCCTCCAACGAACGTCGAACCGGCCAGCGGAGAAGCAAATCAAACTGGAGCATATAATGTGGGTGTCTTGGAAAAGAAGGACCTGGAACGCCTGCAGGTATTAGACGGTTATGTTGAGATAACGTGTTCTATTTATGCGGAAGCAACATCCGCATACAGATTCAATCGTTGTTTGGGTTTGCAGAAGAAGGCGCGACAATAGTTAACATTTCTCCCGAGGAGCTGTCGATCATCCACGTTGTAGGCGAAGAAGTTCTCAGACCGCGTCGCTGAGCTCGGCAAGCTTCGGAAGCGCTTCTCATCAGCCTCCTCGCCCTCGCGTCGGAAAGCGCTCGGAACGCCAGCGCTTAGTTCGGACGCTTGGGTTGTACGAGAATGCCGTTAGGCGCTCCCTTAACCTGCTCATGAACAAGTGCTCACAGGGCACAGCGGCGCAGCGTTCTGAACTTGGCACACTGGCGGTGGAAGGTGCAGCGGCGACAACGGCACAGGTAGCAGCGGCCATTTTCACAGCAGGTAAACGACTGGGCGAGGGGCGGCTTGCGGGTACCACGTACACCGTTTTTGATAGGGGACATGCAACATGCTACGCGGCACATTAGGGTCTGGATAACGGAATGGCAGCTGGGCAACACTTGTTGGCATCACCCTGTTTACCGCCTTGTTCAGCCTTTGACGTGGATGCCGCGCACTAGGCTTCACGCTGGGGCAATCGATGGATTGGCGCGGGGCGGGGCCTGTGGATGCCTTGCGGGTTCATAATCGGCGGTGATGAATCACGAGGGGCTTCTTGATTTGCATTCAAGGGGATTGCCATGTGGCTGGGATTGATTTGTGGGCGGCGTGCTGGTTGGCTTGGTAAGATTTCACTAGGGACGCAACGTGCTGCCCTTAACGACTGCCTTCCCCTTTTTGCCGTTCACAGGGCACAGCGGCGCAGCGTTCTGAACTTGACATATTGGCGGTGGAGGGGGCAGCGGCGGCAACGGCACAGGTAGCAGCGGCCATTTTGACAGCAGGTAAACGACTGGGCGCGGGGCGGGCTTGTGGATACCAGGCACACTGCATTTGATCGGGAACGTGCAACATGCTACGCGGCACGATAGGGATTTGATGACGGAATGGCAGCTGGGCAACGCTTGCTGGCGTCACCCTGTTTACCGCCTTGTTCAGCTTTTTGATGGGAGTTTTGCGCAGTAGGCTTCACGCTGGGGCGATTGACGGATGGCCATGGGACGGGGTTTGTGGGTGCCTTGAGGATTTAGATTTCGGCGGCGATGAATCACGGCGGGCTAGCTGGCCTAGTCGTCCGGCTCGCAGCGGTTGCATCGGATATATGCGCGAGATGCAGTTAAGGGGTCCACTTGCTGGTGCTGCTGGATGGCCAGGATTTGTGGGTTCAACTCCCGCAAGCACCATATCAGCCAAGCTGCCAGCGGAACTGACTTGCTGCCAAAGCCGGCAGGGCCCATGCCGCGTGACTTGACTGAGTTGAGGGGAGGAGTCACGTGAGGCTTTTTGCGAGAAGTGACGGAACCGAACAGCTTCTTGATGCCCGCCTCTGTCGGATGCTGTGCACTGGGACTCGGTGGGCTACAACTTTGTTCTAAATTGGATCGAGCACGGCTAAAAGTACATTACGAGATCGGGGGTAATGAAGGATTACGTATTCTTCTCATCATCTCATCAGGGCCCTAGGGTTAAACCCATCCGGAACAGCCTTGCGGCACCGTCTAGATGGGTGCCCAAACGAATCTGGACGCGCCGTCGCACCAGGAAACTCCCATCAAGGGTGCCAGCCGTCATTGGAAAGGGCAGCGCGGGATTCGGTGAACAGGGAGTCGCGCATGGCCCGAATCACGATCCTGGAAACGGCCCTAGGGTTAAACCCATCCGGAACAGCCCTGCGGCACCGTCTAGATGGGCGCCCAAACGAATCTGGACGCGCCGTCGCACCAGGAGACTCCCATCAAAGGGTGTCAGCCGTCAGGGGAAAGGGCAGCGTGAGATTCGGCGAACAGGGAGTCGCGCATGGCCCGAATCACGATCCTGGAAACGGCCCTACGGTTAAACCCATCCGGAACAGCCTTGCAGCACCGTCCAGATGGGCGCCCAAACGAATCTGGACGCGCCGTCGCACCAGGAGACTCCCATCAAGGGTGTCAGCCGTCAGGGGAAGGGGCAGCGTGAGATTCGGCGAACAGGGAGTCGCGCATGGCCCGAATCACTATCCTGGAAACGGTACTAGGGTTAAACCCATCCGGAACAGCCTTGCAGCACCGTCCAGATGGGCGCCCAAACGAATCTGGACGCGCCGTCGCACCAGGAGACTCCCATCAAGGGTGTCAGCTGTCAGGGGAAAGGGCAGCGTGAGATTCGGCGAACAGGGAGTCGCGCATGGCCCGAATCACTATCCTGGAAACGGTACTAGGGTTAAACCCATCCGGAACAGCCCTGCGGCACCGTCTAGATGGGCGCCCAAACGAATCTGGACGCGCCGTCGCACCAGGAGACTCCCATCAAGGGTGCCAGCCGTCATTGGAAAGGGCAGCGCGGGATTCGGTGAACAGGGAGTCGCGCATGGCCCGAATCACGATCCTGGAAACGGCCCTAGGGTTAAACCCATCCGGAACAGCCTTGCGGCACCGTCTAGATGGGCGCCCAAACGAATCTGGACGTGCCGTCGCACCAGGAAACTCCCATCAAAGGGTGTCAGCCGTCAGGGAAAAGGGCAGCGCGAGATTCGGCGAATAGGGAGTCGCGCATGGCCCGAATCACGATCCTGGAAACGGCCCTAGGGTTAAACCCATCCGGAACAGCCTTGCGGCACCGTCTAGATGGGCGCCCAAACGAATCTGGACGCGCCGTCGCACCAGGAGACTCCCATCAAAGGGTGTCAGCCGTCAGGGAAAGGGCAGCGTGAGATTCGGCGAACAGGGAGTCGCGCATGGCCCGAATCACTATCCTGGAAACGGTACTAGGGTTAAACCCATCCGGAACAGCCTTGCAGCACCGTCCAGATGGGCGCCCAAACGAATCTGGACGCGCCGTCGCACCAGGAGACTCCCATCAAGGGTGCCAGCCGTCGCATGACGGCGAGAGGGCTCATTGTTATTCAGTACGGAAGCACGTTTGCCGCATGCTTCTGATTTCTCAAGCGTCCTTGACTCTTGTCTATTATCATTATACTTACATACCACATATTACTGCTTTCACGTTCTTGTGCCATCATGCACATTGCTATCCTTGACCGCTGGACCAAGTTGACCCTGCCTTATACGTACCATACGCTCATCCCATGGACGCTCTCATGAACTGTAAAACAATTATTAAGTAGAGACTGTCCGGTTGCCTTGTCTCCTCGCGTTTTGGCAGCTCTTGGGGCTGGCTTCGCAAGCGACAGAATGCGACAGACCGATAACATGGCTTACATATTGGGCCGAGATTACGCATGCTGGTGAGAATAGAGTTCGCAAGCTTGCCTTGAGTAAGATTTGAGCTTGGTTGACTCGTGGACTCGCCAGCGTGGCCTGCAATCGTCATTTGCCGTTGTGAACAACCGCATTCTGCAACATAACATTGTGTGTGTCTGACCATCTGTCTTCCCATTACAGGAGAAGCGTGGCCAACGAGGCACTTGCTGAAGTGCCTGCTGAGCTCCGCTGGTGGAGCCGGTGGAGCACTGCAGCTGTGTGGCGAGAGACTAAGCAAAGCGGCCAGTTGGTGCATAACCGTAATTGCGCGGCGGGGGGCGAGGGGGCAAGGCAGCTGTCCGGACGAGGGAAGTCCACGTAGCGTGTGGGGGCCTGGCACCGCGTGTGGGGGCCTGAGACCGCGTGTGGGGGCCTGGCACCGCGTGTGGGGGCCTGAGACCGCGTGTGGGGGCCTGGCACCGCGTGTGGGGGCCTGGCACCGCGTGTGGGGGCCTGAGACCGCGTGTGGGGGCCTGAGACCGCGTGTGGGGGCCTGGCACAGCGTAAAGGGGGCCTGAGACCGCGTGTGGGGGCCTGGCACCGCGTGTGGGGGCCTGGCACCGCGTGTGGGGGCCTGAGACCGCGTGTGGGGGCCTGGCACAGCGTAAAGGGGGCCTGAGACCGCGTGTGGGGGCCTGAGACCGCGCGTGGGGGCCTGAGACCGCGTGTGGGGGCCTGAGACATGAGCCGCTGGAGCTCGCTGACAACCTGGGTGACGACAGCTTTGGAAGGGCAGGGCTCGGCGTCGGCGGCTTGCTTGTGGCACCAAACGGCCCAGAGCCAGGTGGCCCGAAGAGCGGTCCATCCACGCAGAGGGTTTGGAGAACCAGGCTGGTAGGGTACTGGCCCCAGGCGGCGGCCCTGTCTCCCAGGTTTCGGCTTGCAATTTGCGCATGCGGGAATGTAGTACAATAACTGCCAGTACGGCCTGCTTTGGGTGCGGGCGTGCTTTTGCTTGCGGGCCATTAGGGTTGCTTTCAGGCCTGTATGTTGCAACATCCCGGACTGTCTTTGGGCACTCATGCACATTACTACATACATGGGTGGATTGAGAATGTTGTCGGGCTATGCCAAGGAGAGTTTGCCGTGGGGCTTTGTTGCCGTCGCGTATGGAGACTGTCTCTGCTAACTGACTGTAAAACAGTAAGCCAGTTTCTTGACTCCGGAGGGGGCGTCCTGTCCTTCGCGTATGGGAGGTGGAATGAGAGCCGTGCCGCAAGGAGCACTGCGCGAGAGTGCCTCTAGGGCGTGCTACCACCCAACGGGGCCAGGCGGGCAGAAAAACCGTCATTGGCATGTAACAATTTGGGCCTCGCGGATCGTGTCTGATTGCCAACGGCAGATCGCGCTTTTCAACATGCTCTGGGCCCCGCAGCTCCGCATTTGTGCTGTATGTACAGTGGGTGACAGACCGCATGACTGATCATGAGCCGCCAGTAATAGTGATGACGGTTATGTTACAATTTCCAGCGAGCTCGTGTTCGCCAGTGCTATGAATGTTACGATGTCCGGCAGGATCCAACGAATTCGTAACCTCCAGTGGCGTTTATCTCACCCCTATCCTTCTTCAATCGTTTCCGTTGTGTCTCCTTATCATGATTGGTATTCTGTGTGCTGCTTGGTTACGGTCAATGAGCCTCCTGGCTCGTCCATACCAGCTCGCTTGCTTGAATTTAATATATTCATCAACATCTACGATGAAACATACATTTCGCATTTGCAACATAATCTGCAATTAAGGAGGCTATCCATAAAGGTGCAGGTCGATGACGAGGCAGGTCGAAGCGTTGCACGGATTAACAAAGACGCGAAAGCAAGTCAGCGTTGCCCGAATACATCCCAAGAGTTAAGTCGCAATTATTAAGAGCAAGGAAGGCCTGTCCCTGCACCCCCGTCCTGGGGGTCAGGGCGCGCCTTGGCCGAGGCGCGCCCTGAGCCCTGATTTGGGGCGGGCCGACCCGGACGCCTGCAGGTCCCAGGGTCAGCCACCAGATATTCAAAAGAAGCAAATACCGCTACCAAACAGCCTTAATATAGGACAAGACGTGCCCCCCTGCGTCCCGGTTGCGGGGGTCAGGGCGCGCCCTGGCCGAGGCGCGCCCTGAGCCCTGATTTGGGGCGGGCCGACCGGACGCCTGCAGGTCGCAGGGTCATGCACCAGATAATCAAAATAAACAAAAACCGCTACTAGGACAGTCTGTAGTTACAGACCAGACGCGTCCGCCTGCATCCCGGTTTCGGGGGTCAGGGCGCGCCCTGGCCGAGGCGCGCCCTGACCCCCAAAAAGACGTATTTTCTCAGGGCGCGCCCTGAGCCCTGATCTGTGGCCGCTGCCTTACTGCACGTGTGGCGTGTTGCTGCCGAACTAACAACGATCACCTGCTGCCTGTACGTATGTGCCTCTCGCACACATCGATGCGGCAGCGGCCAGCGGCCACGCATCAGTATCGTGTATAGAGATGTGTATATATGTAATGATGAGTGTGGCTTGCAACAAATACATGCGCGGTATGTATGCAGTTCTGGACATCCATTGCTTATAATACCGACGTGCGTAGAAGGTAGCTCGCTCGCTTACTTGCTTGCTCCGAGGGGTTTTGACGTTGAGAATACACTTCAGAGGTCTATAACCGAGGCGTGTGTTAAGGGGCCGCGGGTGGAGAGGTTACGGGTTTCCCCCGACCTTTGCACCTCCCGCCACCGCGTCATTCATTCATGTTGTCGAACAGTACGAACGTACGGTGGCCATTGGAACGGTTGCAGTGGGCTCGCTCCAGAACCAAAGGGCGGGGTGAGGCCGCCATCAGGCCAGCCAGCGGCAGGGTAGGTGACTAAGTGTTGGGATGGGACGTGGGAGGTAGATAGGGCGCACACAGAAACTGTTAATCGCCCCGTAGCTTGGTTGGGCCGTCGTTATTAGTGCGGGGCAGACCACGGATTCATATCATCCGTGGGGCTGTATCCTAGCTTGCATTGTGGGTTGAGGGTCGCGTCGTCGCTCCGTCACCCCCTGCTGGTGTGTGTGTCGCCCTGGCGCCGTTGAGAGTGTAGGCCCCGGCAGGTCGTAATTTCGGGATCACATTTCCACGACATGCCAGCCAGCTCGCCTCCCGTGGCTGATGAGTTGGCTGGTGTGCCGAAACCTGAAAGCAGGTGACGTGCGTCGCTGCGGCCGGCCGCCTTCTGTTACCACACCGCCCTTCTAAAACCTTGTCCAGCGCACATCGCCATGTTAGAAAGCCTGCCTTGCCTCAGTCAGCGCTCAGTTCCAGAAGCATGCACAAACGAGCATGTCGCTCGCCGGCAGCAAAATCGATCCCAACCGACAGACATCGACACAGCTTCTGTATGGTAAATCGATGCGCACTCCCCGCTTAGCCTCTCAATAATTGATTTGTCTCTGCTTGATGATGTCTCTGCTTGATGTGTCTTTGCTTGAGGATGAGCCGGCGCTTGATCATGTTGTGGGCAGCGTCCTCAAGCCATGCATGCGACAGCTCGACACAACTAATTTAGCCGAAATGAACTTGAGATTGCATAGTAAGAACCTCTTACACCTTATCCGAGCATTACCACTCACCTGGCGACGTTTGTAGCGGTTTCGTCTGGTCCCGCATCATACTCTGACCCTCTTCCGACGCTCCTGCACCGCATGGCCTCTGGGCATGCCCTCCTGGCGCAAAGACCTGTCGTGGTCCTCGGCGCGGACTTCAGTGAACGTCGACGGCCGGGCCGGCGAGGAGCTGGAACGGGGGCAAGCATTTGAGCAGGCTTCGGCTGGCGTGTAGCGTTGTGCTAGGTTTGCTCAGGCGTAGGCTAATCGCGTTGGTGTATCGGGGTCTATACGCGCGGGCGCAGTGGCGGGGGCTCGCATTGTGTTCTTTCGGCAATGGGAATGGGTTCTGTTGTCGAGGATGGGTGTCGCAGTTGAGGCCAACACCAGGGTTGGTAGCGGCGGCGTTGTTTCGCATGGCGTCCCTATTGCGGACGGGGGCAAGTGGTGCAGGCGGCTATAAGACTGTGCTAATTCTGCGCTCGAGACATGACATGTGAATGAAGGGAGGTACGCTGCACGTTGGGGTAATGGAGCGGTCTGGAACACACAGACGAGACGTAACACATTGTAACCGATGGCCAAACAAAGCCTCAACACTTGAAAGACCTCGGTGCAGAATCAGAGCGACGTGCCACGTTCCTTGTGTGCCGAGCTGCCGACGCACCATTACCAGGGGTTGGACAAGGGAACGCAAGGCTCCTGAACAGCTGAAGACGCCAGGGAAATCGAAAAATGGCTCACAGCACTGCCACCTTGGCTTGTGTCAACGCTCCATAAGCACAGAGGGATCCGTAACGTTACGGATGAGCGTGCGAATGGGCGCTGTAAGCGAGCAAGCGGAGCCAGCGAGGGGACCAGGTAACGAAGCACGCCGCTCTGCTATTGTGCCCAGAAGAAGTGGGAAGGGGAACGGAGGAAAGGCGGGCCTCCTCAGTACAAGGATGTATGCGTGTTATTACCTGCTAGGCCCTAAAGGCAAGGCTGCACAGGACGGAGGCGGGGACTGGTGCGCGAGTTCAACGGCAGTTGGAAAGGCGAAAGGTCGGTAGGTGGGGTTTGGTAACGGAGACCGGGGAAAGGGTGCACACAAAACCGTGACTTTTCCTACTCCTGTCTCCGCTGTTCTATGTGTCCTTTGCCCTACTACGGAATAATGCCTGTTACAGTGACACTCAAAAGGCAGCATGGGTATAGTAAGGAACATGTTGAGTCAGCGCCGGGTTGGGCCTCGGGTGGGTTTGGTAAGGGTACGCACGACGCGGACACGCCCAAGGTTTTTATCTGCAACGCACAAAGCATGAATCAAGGAAATATTTTTTGTTCCTCTGACTGGTTAGCATGTGGTTTCCGTGTAGCCGAGTGCCCGTAACCGAAGCCGACGAAAGCCCGCGAGAACTGCCACGTTCGTACGCCAATGGCTCTTTTATAAGCGTCATTTGGCTCGCAATTTCACACTCTGCAAATCCATTTTAGCTATAAAATCTCGGCAACTTCCGTCCTGGTTCATTTGTGTTTCTCTTTCGCAATGGCTAACGCTAATGCCTCGGCTACCTACTTGGCTAAGGCCAAGGCATCTGACAACAACGCCGTGAAGTCTCCCGCCATCAAGAAGGCTCAGACCAAGAAGCAGAGCTCGCTCGGTGCGTTCGTGCGCAAGGTGCGTGCCCCTGCCCGCATCCTACACGGCCCGCTCGCCGCGGAGGCAGCAAGCTCCTACGAATCCTATCGAGATCATTGAAATTGATTCAAGCCCGGAGACTATGCCGGTAAGTCTCAGTGATGACTGAGTAGGGTTCCAAAACTGTTGCTCTTTGCCGTGCGCCTTACTGGTTCATTGGGCACTCCCCGCATTTCCCATAGGTGCGCAAGGCGGCTACGAACTTCAATGGCACCAACCTCAATATCATCGAGCGTTTGGATGCTGCTGCGCCTCCGCGGACCGTGTCTGCATCACCCAAGGCCCCCAAGCCCGCCGCTACGCCCTCGCCCAACAAGCCCACCCCGTCAGCTGCCGCGCCCTCACCCAAGGCCCCCAAGCCCGCCGATACGCCCTCGCCCAACAAGCCCACCCCGTCGGCTGCCGCGCCCTCACCCAAGGCCCCCAAGCCCGCCGATACGCCCTCGCCCAACAAGCCCACCCCGTCGGCTGCCGCGCCCTCACCCAAGGCCCCCAAGCCCGCCGATACGCCCTCGCCCAACAAGCCCACCCCGTCGGCTGCAGCGCCTTCACCTTCGGCTCCCAAGCCCGCCGATACGCCCTCGCCCAACAAGCCCACCCCGTCGGCTGCAGCGCCTTCACCTTCGGCTCCCAAGACTTCGCCCAACAACCCCACCCCGTCGGCTGCCGCGCCTTCATCCTCACCCTCCCGGAAGAAGCCCACCCCCCCCCCTCGCCCTCATCACCTTCCCGCAGCAAGGGCTCGCCCCGCAGGGCGCTCCCAAAGGCTGGCGCGAAAGCTCGTGGCACTGGGCAGCGAGGTAGGTAACTGATAGATATCTGGATGTGTGCTGTGCGGTTTGCTTGAGAGCGCTGCTTTTCCTGTCATGCGTTTTAACGGCTTCCTGTAAGTTGCCCAATGGATTGCTACTTGTCATTGCTATGACCCGCCCGCATCTTGCCCTGTTCTTTCCGTGTGTGCAGCCTGGGACTGCGAGAAGTACCGGCGTACGGTCGACGCCGACAACCAAAGCAGCGGGATTTTGGCGAAGTTTCTCTGGGTGATCCGCCTGCCCCAATGCACATACCAGTGCCGCATCTGCTTGGATCAGAAGCTGAGGAACTCCTTCACCGCCAAAGACGGCGGGACATCGGTACGCACGTCGGGGATACTTCACTTTGCCTATTGGGGACACCTGTGACATTCGGCGGACTGTAAGGGGCAGTGCGTGAAATGCTATTATGCGTCGAAGGGCAGCATTGACGCGCATCATTGCTGCATTTGTGATTCCGCTCGCCAGGTCATCAGCCCATCGGAGCTTGGCCGGCACACCTCCACCATGCAGCACAAGCAGGCGGAGCTGGCTGCGGCGCGGAAGATGAAGGGCGTTTTGGCCACCACCCTTAACGAAATGTCGGCCATGGCCGACAAGGTGGCCGAGCCTGTGGTGGCCCAACTCATGCGCACTGTGTTCTACACGGCCAAGAAAAACCAGGTTCGTTGTCTCACCTGTTTAGGTCGGCCACTCACCCCATACGTGCTGTGTAGTGCTGGTTATCTTTGCGTGACAGGGCTTATTTGCAATGCCCGTGTACATGCATCTCTGCTTAACTAGACAAATAACCTACCGTCCCTCCCCTGATCAACCTATCCATCGATTCTCGCCCCGCAGTCCCTGAGGAGCTATGTGGACCTTGCGGCCTTGCTTGCCGCCTCCGACGCGACGCACATCAAGATCGCAGGCCCCTACCAGTCTCGGCCTGCAGGCATGGAGATGCTGGACTGCCTTTCGGAGGTACGAAGGGGCATATGGGGTCACACTATGTTGTGGCCAGGGTCGCCTAGCATGGCATGTTGCAGTTGTGAGTGACACCCTGCCTTTACACACACCGACCCTTCATGACAAACCTGGTGGATGTGTTTCTTCTGACTTGCTGAATTCCAGGTGATCGACAAGCAGGAGCTGAAGGCCATCGCGGACTCCCGAGTTCCTGGCCATCACCATCGACGAGTCCACCGACCGGACTATCACCCACCACCTTGCCTTGTATGTGTCGTACTCCGACGAGATGGGCGAGGTCAACAACCGGTACCGGAAGCTGCTGCACATCAAGGGCAGTGCTAATGCGGCGGCGCTCTTCGACCTCGTAAAGGAGGCCCTGGAGGTACGTTCCCCGCGCAGTTGGGCACCTACAACTATCGGGATGGGCACTGCGAATTGATGCGCATGGGCTGTACGGCTGTACCTATCCTACCTCACACACTCTGTAGCCTTGGCAGCGGTCCCTGGGAATCGGGTTTCATGCTGAGAGCCTGTATATTTGTCGTTGTCCCCTTGCCATCTTTGACCTTTCCAGGAGGACGGCATCGACATGGGCAAGGTTGTCGGCTTCACCAGCGACGGGGCCAGCGTCATGGTCGGCGAGCACAAGGGTGTTGCGGCACTCCTGAAGGAGTGCCCCGACCTCTTGTCCTTCCACTGCGCCGCCCACAAGCTCGCGCTGTCTTGCGCGGACCTGTTCAAGGGTGACGAAGACCTGGTGCTGCTGGACACGATGATCTCGAAGATCTACAGCCACTTCAAGGTCTCCCCGCTGCGCAGGGATGACCTGCGATCCCTTCAGGAGCTGCTCGGGGCCAAGGAGTACAAGCTCTTGAAGCCCCACACGTGAGTTGTCACCCAAGCAATGGGGACTTCGGCCGCAGCTGCGAAGTGTGGTAGTGTTGGAATTAACCTGGGCATTCCTTTCGTTTTTTCTCCACAGGGTGAGGTGGCTGTCCCGTTCTCGCTGCATCCGGCGGCTTAAGGAGCTGTACCCGGTCCTGCTGGAGTACTTCGAGCAGGAGACTGGTCCCGCCGCCGAAACCATCTACGGCTGGCTGAAGTAAGCAAACATGCATGCGCAGCGTCTCTCCTTTGTTGCTTTCGTGTTTGGGCTGGGCATGTTTGGTAGCGGCGCATCACGTCCCTGGAATGCTCTGTTCGATTGCTTGTGTGCTTGACTTGAACAGTAGGCCTATCTCCCCCCCTTGATTACCAAATTGATTTCCCCACCCGGCGTGCCTTGCCACCAACATGGCTCTTGCCCCGACAGAAACGCAAACAACCTCATCCTGACGTACATCCTGGATGAGATTCTGGGTGTCACCGCTAAGGTCAGCTGCTGCTTTCAGTCGAGCCAGTTGGCGCTTGTGGATGTGGAGTCGTGGCTGGAGTCTGAGCTGCGCGCCCTCGAGATCAAGTTCACGTACCACAAGGTCAACGACAAGAGCAACGTGCCGCCCACCTTCAGCGCGGCCATCAATGAGCTGCTCGCGTCGCTGAAGGAGTCGAGTGGGCGGTGGCATGGGCACGACCTAGAGTTGGGCGCGGGTGGGGCAGTTTCCTGGGCTACGTTTGGGGCGGAGGTTTTCCGTAAGAAGAAGTACGTCAGCAATCTGTGCACCGATTTGATTGCGTTGATTAGGGACCGCTTCCCGAAGAGGATCTGGGCCATGCCGCAAAATTCCGGATTTTCAGTCCGGAGGTTTTGGCGGCCGTGAAGGAAGGCGCGGCCGAGTCATTTGGATCGGTGGAGATTAAGGCCCTGGGGAAGTGGTACGCAAAGCGTTTGGGGGGCAATGTCCACGAGGAGTGGAAGCTGCATGCGGTGCACAAGCTGGTCAAGCATGCTAAGCAGGCGAAGGCGCAAGCTCTGGGCAAGGGGCCATTGCTTGCACGAGAGTTTTACATGATGGAGGGCGTGTGGCTGAAGCGGCTTGCTCCGTTGGTTTGGAAGCTGGTCCAGATCATGCTGGTCATGCAGCCAGCCAGCGCTGAGGTGGAGCGGGGTTTCAGCGCAATGAACGACATCAAGTCGTGGGAGCGCACCCAGCTCGACCTGAGCACGCTGGATAAGCTCATGCGTGTGAGGTTGTGCGGTCCGGAGATCCGGATCAAGCACCAGTCGGAGGACGACCCACCCTACAAGGAGTTCGATGAGCGCATCCTCCCGTTTGCGATGCAGCACTGGCACAGCAAGAAGCGCTGCGCTGAGCGCAGCTGCCACGGCCCCGGCCCAAGCGCGCGGCGAAGGGGGACTGAGTTCTTCCGTTGTGGTGGCGGGAAAGGAGACTTAGGGGACGTTAAGCATGCTTGCGACGCGAGGCAGGTATCATGCATTGGACTTTCTACTCGGCTAACAGAACGGCTAACAGAACGGTCAACGAACATGAGTGTAACGGTATCCGCAGCCGATATATATATATATATATATATATATATATATATATATATATATATATATATATATATATATATATATATATATATATATATATATATATATATATATATATATATATATATATATATATATATATATATATATATATATATATATATATATAGGAGAGATATCGGAGAGATATCGGAGAGATATATATCTCTCGGACAGATAAAACTTCTAATCAGGCAACTGCGAATCTCTGCGCTGTAGATATGTCGGGCCGTTTCCAGCCGGCAGTATCTCCCATTGACAGATACTTTCAGCGTTTCGGAGCCAGGTGTATCTCTGGCCGTAGATACTCCCAAAAATAAGATAGCCACCCTGCTCGGAGGAGGTAAGTGCTACAGCTAGCTAGCCCTACCAACTCATAGGGGGTCTGACAGGCGCTAACATGTATGGCGGACCTGACAATATGGCCAGATATCGGAAGTCTCCGACGGCTGTGACAGTGTCATAACAGGCTGTCAGATGCCTGTCAGAGCCTGTCAGGAGCCTGT
Source organism: Eudorina sp. 2006-703-Eu-15 (assembly GCA_003117195.1). Classification (NCBI taxonomy): domain Eukaryota; kingdom Viridiplantae; phylum Chlorophyta; class Chlorophyceae; order Chlamydomonadales; family Volvocaceae; genus Eudorina; species Eudorina sp. 2006-703-Eu-15. Next base: position 43,864 of record BDSI01000244.1, read on the forward strand.
CACTGTTCGCATGTAGGGGTCTCATGGTTTATGTTACAGCCTGTGACAGGCTGTTGACATCTAGGGCACGGGCGGCATGCCTTGGGTGTCACAGGATGTTGACAGTCAGGGTAGCTTTGATCAGCACTAATTGTCAACACAGGCCAGGCCGCGCCCTCTGGAAGGGTCGAGGGCCAGGCCGCCCAAGCAAGATGGAGGTGGGGCAGGCCAGGCCGCGCCCTCTGGAAGGGTCGAGGGCCAGGCCGCCCAAGATGGAGGTGGGGCAGGCCAGGCCGCGCCCTCTGGAAGGGTCGAGGGCCAGGCCGCCCAAGATGGAGGTGGGGCAGGCCAGGCCGCGCCCTCTGGAAGGGTCGAGGGCCAGGCCGCCCAAGATGGAGGTGGGGCAGGCCAGGCCGCGCCCTCTGGAAGGGTCGAGGGCCAGGCCGCCCAAGATGGAGGTGGTGGCCTGAGCCAGGTCACCTATGTTCCTGCGACACAGCTTACCATGACACCCGACCTGAATTTGATTGGCACAGAGCTGCCGGCATCGTTGATTATGCCGACCCTTCTTCCTGTCGGCAATTGCTTTGATGTGACATCAGCAGCAGGCTCCCGCTCTATGGCCCCGTATGCACCTTCTAGTGCCTTGGCAAAGGCACTTGCTGACACTGACGACGATATTGACGAGACAACGGAAACGGAGATGGAGGAGGATGACTGCGACAACTCATCCGACATGTGTGGCGGAATCGACAAGTCGCAGGTACATATAAAACGTGTTCATGATACACATGCTTGCAATGAGTTAATGTTTTACGCTATCAAATCTACATATATACATGTATGGGTCCTGCGCAACTAGATTTCCTGTGCAATGGTGCTTAGGTTTGTGCTTCAAGCCAGATTTCCTGCTTCACCCCTTGCCGCCGCAGGAACCTCTATTGCGGGACCCTTCCATGGGTGCCGCCCTGGAAGGTGCAGGCCCCTCGAGGCCCGCGTCGACGTTTTGTCGGGGGTTCCCCCCAAGTCGAACAGCCTCTGTCGATCCCATCAGGTCTGCGGCACATGGGGCAAGCAACGAGATGGTTGATGATGCCAACATTCGTCTCACTGGACCCCTTACACGTGCCAAGACAGGTGCAGCTGGATGGGCGGAAGCGCACGCAGGTGCGAGTGGTGGACTTCAGCATAGAAATTGAATGTTTCATTATATTCATTGTCTAACAGTCTAGATTGTTTAACTATACTGTCGTTTTCATACTAAATAAACTGATGCAACATGCAGGAGGAGGCCGTCGTCAATCAGGCCGTACCACCATCCAAGCGGTACAGGCCCAGGCGTCAATCGCGTGCATACGCTTCTGATGCAAGTGGCCTAGAGCGTGCGGTGAAAGGTGCACATTCCGGCGATGCTGTAGAGCAGGATGATGTGGAGGAGCATGACGATGTAGGTATATATATATCAGCTTCTCTTGGTTTCGATGACTGATAAATGTAGACATAGCTAAAGGCCGCCATGGTTCAGGTGGAAGGATGATATGATTCCAAGTACTAGATCAGTTTCAGCGAAAATAAGATTCCATGTTCATATGATAACATGTGTATGCATCACCGTGTCGTGTGTTTTCAATATGCAGTACTGCACCATGAGCGCGACCATGTTCCTGGCTTCCTCTCCTGAGGACGTCATGGAGGGCCTGGTACTGAATGGCCTCTCGCTCATAAGAATCCCCGAGCTGGCGCAGATGGTAACACCCAGCGAGTACGATGCCGCAGTAAAGTTCGGGTTAGGAGGCAAGGCCATCTTTCAGAAGGACCTCAAGGACAATGAAGGGAACTGCGTTGACGAGCTCAAGAACGGCAAGCCAACAGGTTTCTATGAGTCGGACTATGGGACATATCAGAGGATTGCACGGCCCATCCCGGACGGCAGATATGGGAAGAACGTCCTGATGAACTTCCGCGGTGAGTGTTCATTGGTGTAAGGGTTATTAAGTGGTGTGTGTTCTTCATCAACCACCTGATATGTTGAAGTACAGACACCTTGTATACTGACCTTCAACTATCTTCACAACTAGATACATCTTTAATGTAAAACTTATACCTTTCATGCCGAATCAAACCAATTGCAACAGGTGCCGTGGAGACTGTGGTCGAGAAGGTGATTGCTGTCATTCCGGACCGCGACCTGTTCATGCAACGTCCCGCCCTCCTGGTAAACAGGCAGGAGGGGATGGAGAAACCAGCAGTGACCCGCCAGGGCTACCATATCGACCTTAACCTTGATCAGTCTGGGGCGGTGGCGATTGCACCAGTTGCTCCGATTAGCCTCTTGGTGGTGCCTGGCAGCCATACATGTGGAGGTCCGAGCCTTCCAGAGGCTTGAGGAGAAAATTGAGAGTGGACTTGCCAGCGAGTCAGACTTGGACGCCTGGCTCACCTCACGCAGCTTCAAGGCAGTGCGGCTGGAGCTGGACATTGGCGACATCCTGTTTATGACTGGTGATACTGTCCATGCAGGAGATCGCGGCAAGGACCAGCAGCCGTCTCCGCGCCTGCACTGGTACATGACTGAGGACAAGGTCAAGGCGAACGATACGACCCACCTTGCTGACCTGCACCCGAAATTCCCGGCCATGTTCAAGTGAGGTGTGTCCATAAATTCTGCTTCGAAGGCAGTTGACCTTCATGTCATCTTGGGCGTGTGGAGTTGTAAGTGTCAGTACAGTTGCTGATTCTATTGTCATGGGTGGATTCTGACCTACTGTTTATCGGAGGGGCTCATACATGGTGTTGTGTGCATATGTGTTGGGCTATTGCTGCTGCATCTGGTTAACGGCATTCATAAGTGTGTAATTTATAGGGTTGCTGCTGCTGTTGCCATACTAGCGGACCACACGCCCACATACACCAACAACAGATACTCCTGCCGTGTGACCAACATGAATGCATGACGTCAGCGGAACACACGCTGCAGAGCGACTAAAGCCGGGCCCCAACGCGCACCCACCCAGTCAGGCGGCGCACCGCCACCAATCAACGAATTAAGGCGCACCGGGCCGGTGCCAACATGTCCGCCCGCCGGCAGCTCAGTGATGGCATCCACTCATGTGCACGTGCGCCATGCGAAATGCGACATGCACACGGGGAACGGCCATGTCTTGAGATTCTTCTTTGCCACTTGAGCCCTTCTTGGGCCACTCTTCAGCCCTGGTTGAGCTGTAACACTTCAGCATTATCTGAAGAGTTGAAACCAAGAACCCAAAACTCAAGGCTGTGGCTCAACAAGTAGCAAAAGACAATGACAAAGAGGCATCTCAAGGCGAACCTCAACAACGGTCAAAGGCCAGCCCTTGAAGAACCTTGACGTACTTACGAGACTGAAGAGACTGTAGCTGAAGACCGGCCAACAAGAGTACACTCAAGATGTGGACTAAGATACATCTTATGAACATCATATAAGTATGCAGTATAAGACTTAAGCTTACCAGTGCAATAAGAACACTCCTAAGTGTTCAACAAAATACCTACTGAGGGTGTACACCAATGTGGATATTTACAGTCCATAGTTACAATTTTGTCAAACATATTTTACACTACTTGAGGTCGGCTAACCATACTGCCCATGGATAGTTGACTGTCGACATACTTATACAACCGCAACACATCCTTGCCAGCTCTAATGAGGTCTCACGATTGTAGGGTTCGTATGTATTCTGTAAGGAGCTAAGTTTGAGAAGCAAGGCAATACCAACACAACTGCTTTGTTTGCAGAACACTAGTAATGGCCGTGAATCTTTGTATCCGAATACAATATAACGTCATTAATTGCACGCTTGCAGCGTGATACACAAAGAGGTAATACAAGGAGTGCTCTGACAAAGCTACTAAGGTCGGAAAATTTGTCGCGCAAAAATTCCCAAAAAATACCGTACGACAATTCCAAAAAATAGGGCAAGTCCTCCCTGTGACAGAGGCTGACGCTGTGCTGAAGAACGGCGGGCGATGTTAGATGGAAGTCATCCGTGGAATTGCTGGTGGATGCACTCGCCTCCGATGCAAGTAATAATGGTGCGGAGCCTCCTCCTGAGCATCGTCGTGGTAAACAACCCCGTAAGAAGAAACAACAACAGTGACAGCAATTGGTTCGGACGGGCGGCGATTCGTAAGTCACAGTCGATGACACTGCAACCGGGCTGGAGGACCCAATTGTTGGCGTTACTGAAGACGGAGAATCGGAACCTCATGCATTGGATGCTTTGGAGCACGACAAAAGTGATGCGGTTACAAGCCTACAGCCAGGCGACGCGCAACCACTGCAACGACCGAAGCTGCCCGACCTTTCGGAGATGCCCGTCACGGATGGCACCGCTTCAAACATTACTGAAGACTGCCATTCATACACGACGGGGTCGACTGTTTTCAAGGGGCTTTGCTGCGGTATTGACGGTGGAACGGACGCCCAGCCTGTTTGGAGATCCATGTTTCCCTTGAACCACATTGCTCTGTTTACTTTCACAACTCTACAAAGCTGTTTTCGCTGCGCGGAGCGCGCGCGCCGCGCATCGGTTTCTTTAAGACGCCATCGCTCCTTCTGGGTTGCGGCCGCGTGTCCGCGAACGTGCATTTCCTTCTTGAACACTACGACAGCGCCCGGGGGCCCGTCCAAAAATGCAAAAAATGATTTTTTTACAAAATTTGTCTAGTCGTACGCCGCGGTGTGAAAGGCTCCGCAAATGGAGCAATTGTGCAACGCTGTGGTAGTTTTCGAGAAGGTAATGCACGTTCGCGGACACGCGGAACCCAGAAGGAGCCATGCCGTCTGAAAGTAACCGCGGCGCGGCGCGCGCGCGCTCCGCTCAGCGAAAACAGCTTTGTAGAGTTGTGAAAGTAAACAGAGCAATGTGGTTGAACGGAAACATGGAAATCCAAACAGGCAGGGGCTCCATTCGACCGTCAATACCGCAGGAAAGCCCCTAGAAAACAGTCGACCCTGTCGTGCATGAATGACCGCCTTCATTAATGTTTGAAGCGGTGCCATCCGTGCCGGGCATCTCCGAAAGGTCGGACAGCTTCGGTCGTTGCAGTGATGGCGGTTGCGCGTCGCCTGGCTGTAGGCTTGTAACCGCATCACTTTTGTCGTGGTCCACAGCGTCCAATGCATGAAGTTCCGTATCTCCGTCTTCAATAACGCCAACAATTGGGTCCTCCAGCCCGGTTGCAGTGCCTCGATTGCGACTTACGAATCACCGCCCGTCTGAACCAATAGCTGTCACTGTTGTGTTTCTTCTTACGGGGTTGTTTACGGCGACGATGCTCAGGAGGAGGCTACATCTGCATCGGAGGCGAGTGCATCCAATAGCAAGACTTCCATCTAATATCGCCCGCCGTTCTTCAGCAAACCTTCAGCCTCTGTCACAGCGAGGACGGGTCCCAATTTTTGCACTTGCCGTACGGCATTTTTGGGAATTTTTGCGGGACCAATTTTTCCGACCTTAGTATGAATAGAATGGACCTTAGTAACCGGAAGCATGCCGCTCACAGGAATGAACGATTGAAACAGATGTTCGCACTCGTATGGTTATGTTGACATATACAGTCACAGCCGGAGCGTCTGGGTCGGCGGAAAACGGGAAATCAGCAACGCCGGTTCCACGGCACTGCGCCAACCCTAAATCTTACGATTTTTTAGTGAAGATTATACTTTAGACTGTTTTTCGCAATGGAGACGTCGCTGAGGACCTGGACAGACTTATCCACGGCCGATGGCCGTCACGACCCAGCGGTGTCGTCCTCCTATCGTCTGCACACGAGCTTTTATAATCTCATTCTCATCACTTGTTGGTTTGATTTGGTTTGTGGGTGTCGCGGGTTCTGCGCATGGACGCCGAACCTATGCACCTCGAACGTTCGTTACTCGCATGCCTTGTTCATGAAACATTGCACATACAGTTTGTTCTTTTTCATGGCCGTTTCGATGCAGGGTCATCTTCAATACATTTCCGTGATGGCAGATTCCGTGTTGACATTCCGCGCACTTGACCTTTGACGCCTTGTCCTAAACATTTCTTCTCAGCAGACATCCCGGACATACAGGCGGGCATGCCTACATTGGCAAAGTAACCGCCGCGCTACTGAATTATAAAATGCGCTACTGATTTATTGCAACTCGCCCCTTGTCACTAAGGTCGGAAAATTTGTCGCGCAGGCACTGCAACCTAAGGTCCAAAAACTGTCTTGCTGCTAAAAATCACAATAATTGCCGTACTGCGCACAACAATTCGGCCAAGGAAGTAACCGGAAGCATGCCGCTCACAGGAATGAAAGATTAAAATACATGTTGAAACTCGTATGGTTATGCTGATATATACAGTCACAGCCGGAGCGTCTGGGTCGGCGGAGAACGGGAAATCAGCAACGCCGGTACCACGGCACTGCGTCAACCCTAAATCTTACATTTTCACAGTGAAGATTATAATTTAGATTGTTTTTCGCAATGGAGGCGTCGCTGAGGACCTGGACAGACTTATCCACCGCCGATGGGTCCAGCTGGGTCATCTTCAAAACAGTTCCGTGATGGTCGGTATTGTCATTCCGTGGGTTGATCCTGACTCGGCCAGTGTCTCAGCATGCTGGCATGCCTTCATTGGCAAAGTAACCGCCGCGCTACTGAATTATACAATTTGCTACTGATTTATTGCAACACGCCCCCTGTCACTAAGGTCGCGAGGAGACTACATGGCGGGCAGAATCTCGGGCATGCTGTCTCCAGCCAGGCAGCTTGATGTGGCTGATCAGAGGTATGTCAGAAAGAATAATGTTCCCACAACCGTGAAAGCAAGAGCTGGCAGTGGGCCAGGGTTACGACTTATATAAATATTACTCAATGAATATGAGCCCATACCTTACATTGCAGTATCCTTGACCGTCGGGAGCAGCTAACAACGTCGTTGACTTCAGGCAAGGACGCACCAAACCACACCTCTGCAGTGATTCTTCTACATGTGCTGGTTGTAAAGTAGGAAAGTGTTGTTATAGAATAGCCTAACAGGGTATTCCAGTCAGACCTCCGTGCTGTGCTGAGCTCGTTTGTGGTCGCAGTACGATCTGTACCACATGGCTCTTTTATCTGTGTCCAATGGAGACACATTTCCTTAGTTGTGTAACAGAATGTGCAAGTGACGCTCGAGTAACGGCTCGGAAGCAGTAAGCACCAAAGGTTCACAGCTCATGGAAGCAAGCATATAATACAACAGGTTATGAGCCCCGACTCATGAGTGACGAAATGGATACGCCAGTTCGTGCGGTTTATAACCAGAAGTTGACGATACAGAATAGGTCGGTATGGCTTGTGAGATCGAAGGCTGCAATTATAGCGGCCAAGGCAGGCGATGCGCTCACAAAGGCACGTGATGCGACGACCGCGGCCACTCATGATCTCGCTCGGGCGGCCATAGTCAATCTTCTGGACGACAACGACTTAGATCTCTACGAGGACAACCCCGACGTCATCAAGCTGTATGAAGCACTTGAGAAGCGCTACAAGGAGCTGATGACCGCTCGCCGACCAGTCATCTGGGCGGAACTTCAAAGGGTGAAAATGCTGCCCAAAGATGACGTTCGCAGCTACATCAAGAAGATCAGGGACCTTGTTAAGGAGCTCAAGGAATGCAAGGAGGAGGTGTCTGGCCCAAATCAGGTCAGCCTCGCCTTGCAGGGTCTCCCACCCAGCTACGGAGACTACACGAAGTCCTTCTTCGCCATCAAAATGCCGGAAACGCTTGATGAGCTGGAGCCCAAGTTGCTGTTGGTCGAGCAACAGGTCGCGGCGTCAACGTCTGAGTCGACAACCGTGTCACTCTACGCTGGACGTGGGCGTCCCGCCGGCAACAGCGACAACAAGAGCCGCGAAGATGACAGTGGAAACAAGGCAAGCGGTAGCCGCGGCGAGTTCAGAGGCCGGTGCTTTAACTGTGGGCAGCGAGGCCACCGTTCGCAGGATTGCAAGAAGCCTAAGCAGGAGAACAAGGCCTTCTGCACTCACTGCAAGAAGACTGGCCACTCGCTGGCGCAGTGCTGGAGCGCACCAAAGCGGCGTGACGAGAAGAAGGACCAGGACGACGAGGACTCGTTCCCGAAGGACGGCCCAGTGTTTCTGGTTTTTCCGCTGCAGATGGCTGAGGAGCTGAAGGAGTCACTGGTGAAGACCAAGACGGCAGAGGAGAAGGGCTCCGAATCGCAGGAGGAGGCTGCGGTCGGGTCCTGGGAGCCGTCGGGTGATATACCGTACGACGACGACGTCGACATGGTCGAGATGCGCGTCGAGGTGCCGCGCGAGGAGAGCGCGGCGGCGGCAATGGAGCCGCCAACCGAGGTGCCGCGCGAGGAGAGCGCGGCGGCGGCAATGGAGCCGCCAACCGAGGTGCCGCGCGAGGAGAGCGCGGCGGCGGCAATGGAGCCGCCAACCGAGGTGCCGCGCGAGGAGAGCGCGGCGGCGGCAATGGAGCCGCCAACCGAGGTGCCGCGCGAGGAGAGCGCGGCGGCGGCAATGGAGCCGCCAACCGAGGTGCCGCGCGAGGAGAGCGCGGCGGCGGCAATGGAGCCGCCAACCGAGGTGCCGAGTGAGGAGAGCGCGGCGGCGGCAATGGAGCCGCCAATAAATCGGTCGGAACTAACCGGTGCGGCGTGGGACTACGACGCACGTGGAGCTGAGGTGCCCGACTGGGGGTCGAGCGTGGAGAAGCTGCTCCAAATGGCCCATGCTGTCGGAATCACGACCATCCCACAGGATCAAAGCACCGGCGAGCTGGACGTCTGGTCGCTTGGTGCGGCGATGTACGAGGCTGTATGCGTCAAGAAGTACGAGGCAACCCCATTGGAGGTGGATCTGCCATGGGGAGACGTCAACGGGAGATTGTTGGAGGACGTGAACGCGTTAGAGCGTGAGTGGGGCATGGACGTGATTCAGCCTGCAGCAATGGTTGTGCTGCAGACGAAGGGGCAGACGTTCTTGTGTGACAAATCGGGCTCTGTCTCAGATGGGAAAAGGGTCTGGTTTGTTGATTCGGGATCGTATTATCATGTGACGCCCGACAAGGATAGTTTGCTCGATTATCGTGAGTTGGAGGAGCCTGTCGCTCTCACACCAGTTGGGGGAAAGCCTTTCTATGCCGTAGGGTATGGGGACATTGTGTTGCGGATCGACTCGTCCAAGACCCTGCACTCGTTTCGCATGGATAAGCCTGGGGAGCCTGTTACCATCAAGGTGAAGGGGGTGTTCCATGTGCCGGAATTTCATTTCCGACTCATCTCCTTGAAACAGCTTGCGGCAAGAGGTGCAGAATACTCTGGTCAAGGGACGGTGATGAGTGTGTTCCACCAGCGAGAAGACTGGTACTTCGAGGCCTGCTGCAAGTCCTCGGTGTATGCGGTCCGGGCTGAAGAAATATGTAGGGGTAGGCAAGGCAAACCAGTTGCTGCAGTGTTGCCTGTCCGTGATCGCGCGAAACTCTGGCACTCGCGCCTAGGTCACCTCAGCTATTATAATGTCGCGAGGTTGGTGGAAGAGGAGATGGTTCATGGTATTGATGTGTTACCGGATCGTTTCCGAGAGTTGGGTACGTCCCTGTGTGCGGAGTGTGTGATGTCCTCCCACCCGCGCAAACCGTTCCCAGATAATGACTCGCGTGCAGAACAATGCCTGGAGTTGGTGCACATGGACCTATGTGGCCCGATGTCCGTGGAGTCGCAAGGTGGAAGTCAGTACGTGGCTACGTTTCTTGACGATTACTCAGGATTGTCTGCAGTGTGCTTTCTGAAGACCAAAAAGGAGGCAGTTTCGGCGGTGCAGCAGACGCTGAACTTGTTGGAAAACCAGTCAGGACGGAAGGTGAAGGAGGTGCGGACTGATCGTGGCCGTGAGTACCTGAATCAAGAGTTGGGTGGGTACTATGCGAGCAAAGGCATTGCGCATCAGAAGTCCGCGCCGTACTCACCGCAACAAAATGGGCGGGCGGAGCGCCTAAATAGGACCCTGATGCAGAAGGCGCGTGCGATGCTGCAGGAAAGCAAGCTGCCTACGGAGATGTGGTCCTTCGCGGTCAGCACTGCTAACCATCTGCGGAACCGGTCACCCGTACGTGGCCTGGAAGGCACGCCGTTTCAGCGGTTCTATGGTAAAGTGCCGGATGTGTCCAACCTGCGTGTTTTTGGCTGCCAAGCCTTCATGCGTGTGCCTGATACCGAGCGGAGCAAGTTGGATCCTATGTCCGCAAAGGGTGTATTCGTGGGTTATGAAGGTACGAAAGCGTACCGTATTATGTTGCCGGATGGGCGTGTGAAGGTGGCTCGTGATGTGGTTTTCGATGAATCGAAGGTTGGCTGGGCGGATGACGCGAAGCGCCCCAGCAAGCAGTATGTCTTGGCGGATGCGAGTGATGAGGATGCACCACCCCCGCTGATAGAAGACATTGATTCTGACAGCGAGGAAGAGGAAATCAATGATGATGAGGGACCTGGAGGTCTGGAAGTCGAGGTCGAAGAGGATGTGGGCGATGCTGGAGCCTCACCAGAGGGGGAAGGAGAGACTGGCTCTGGCTCTGCTCCATCTGTCTCTGGCTCTGAAACAGGTGGAGAGACATCGAGTACCCCGGCCGTTTCGCAGACAACAGACAGCTCTGGACATGGTCCTGGACCGAGTCCGGAGGCCACGCCTGTTTTGGAGAGGTCTGCCCGTCCAAATCGGGGCAAGGCCAAGGAACGGCTGAACCTAGCGGTTGTTCCGGAAGGAGAACCCTCAGTGCCCAGGACCTTCGAGGAGGCCATGAGTTCGCCGGCAGCTCAAATGTGGAAACAAGCCATGGACGAGGAAATTTCGTCCTTGCGTGCGAATCAGGTGTGGACTTTGGAGGAGTTGCCGAAAGGGGTGCGTGCTCTGCCAGTGAAGTGGGTGTATACGATCAAGCGTGATGAGAACGGGGAAATTGTTCGTTACAAGGCCCGTTTGGTTGCCAAGGGTTTTGCGCAAGTGGAGGGACGCGATTTTGAGGAGGTTTTTGCTCCGGTGAGCAAACACGCTACCCTCCGTGCGCTTATGGCTCTAGTTTCGGCTGCTGATCTAGAATTGCATCAAATGGATGTGAAAACGGCGTTCCTAAATGGTATCCTGGAGGAGGAGGTATATGTTCTCCAACCGCCGGGATATGCTGAGGGAGATCCACGGAAGGTGTGCAAGCTTCACAAGTCGTTGTACGGGCTGAAACAAGCCCCTCGTGCGTGGTATGCTCGGTTGCGGGAAGAACTAGAGCAGATGGGTTTCCGCGTGTCACAGGCTGATCCAGGCCTGTTTTACAGAGATGTGAAGGGGGAGCGTACCTATGTGTTGGTATATGTTGATGATCTCCTAGTTTCTTCGAAATCTCTGGAGACGGTGAGTGCTGTCAAGAAGCGATTGATGTCGGCGTTCGACATCAGGGATATGGGAGAGGCTCGGGTGTTCCTCGGTTACGAGATCGAACGTAATCGGGCTGAACGCACCTTGAAGCTTACTCAGAAGCGGTTCGTGTCGGAGCTGATTGAGAAGTACGGCCTGAAGGAAGCCAATCCGCGCAAGGTGCCGCTGTCAAAGGCGCTACGTGCGGAAGGCAACAGACTGGACGTACAGCAGTTTCCGTACGGTGAGCTGGTGGGTAGCCTGCTGTATTTGTCGGTGGGCACGAGGCCCGATATTTCATACTCCGTGGGAGCTTTGTCTAGGTACATGTCTAAGCCCACGGTCGAGCACTGGCATGCGGCCAAAGGTGTGCTGCGGTATCTACTTGGTACCAAAAGCATGGGCATTGTCTTTGATGGGAAGTCGAGTGTGGGTGCTCTTCACGGGTACTGTGATTCCGATTATGCGGGCTGTGTGGACACGAGGCGGTCCACCACCGGTTACGTCTTCATGATTGCCGGTGGAGCTGTTAGCTGGGCAAGTCGGCTGCAGGCCACAGTGGCCACGTCAACGGCTGAGGCTGAATACATGTCGAGTGGTGCTGCAACCAAGGAGGCGTTGTGGTTTCGTCACTTAGCGCGCGATTTGAAGCTGCGTGTTCCTAGCGTGCCGATTAGCTGCGATAACCAGGCGGCGCTGAAGATGATCAGTAACCTGATCACAACCGCCAGGTCAAAGCACATCGATGTGCTGCATCATTTTATTCGCGAGCGTGCGGCACGGGGAGAGGTTAAGTTTCGCTATTGCAAGTCGAAGGATATGGTGGCGGACGTCCTCACGAAGCCGCTGCCGTACCCCGATTTTTCGAAGTGCATTTACTCCATGGGCGTCCGCTGAGGGATGATCCAGGAGTTTGGTCCAAACACGAATGGACCTCTATCACTAATAAGTGATGGTTTGGAAGATATCGAGGTCTGTCTGCGTGGGAGTGTTGTTATAGAATAGCCTAACAGGGTATTCCAGTCAGACCTCCGTGCTGTGCTGAGCTCGTTTGTGGTCGCAGTACGATCTGTACCACATGGCTCTTTTATCTGTGTCCAATGGAGACACATTTCCTTAGTTGTGTAACAGAATGTGCAAGTGACGCTCGAGTAACGGCTCGGAAGCAGTAAGCACCAAAGGTTCACAGCTCATGGAAGCAAGCATATAATACAACAGAAAGTAATCTTGGTTTGCTGAATACCGCAGGTCTGGGCAACATTCGAGCTCACTTTTGGACGGACTGGTGTGGAGCTTTCTTCGTTTTCAATCCATGACCATCAAGCTAGAATATCTCATTATTAAGGTGAGGTATGACATCAAATTGTCATTCGGAATTCAGAATGCTTTGTTCCGACCACATGGTCCAGCTGCAATTGATGTGATGTAGTGATGTAGTGATGTAGTGCTGACGTATAGACTTCCTTTGTTTCCTTGCCATTGCAGATCTGCAGCTAGGCATTGAGCTAGCAGCCTTTCGTTGTAAAGGGCAGTCTCACGACTAACGACCAATACAATCTGGAGGGACATGGAGCAAGCGGCTGTTACCTATTATGTAAGTACCAAAACTCCAGAAGAACTGGTAGTTCTTACTACCATTTTGACAGATGGACCACCTGAGTGCTTGAGCTGCCTCTAGGGTTCAGTCTTAACCAGGTTGCTTGGGCCCTACTCTTAGCCCCTGTCTTAGTTGGCGGTCTTTACCGGCGTTCTTGAGCGGCCTCTCGGGTTTGGTTCTTGGTGGGGCATCTTGGCCCCTGTCTTCACTATCGGTCTTTACCGGCGCTCTTGAGCGGCCTCTTGGGTGTAAGTTCTTGAGTCAACTAACACTATCTCAAGTGGGACTCAAGACGGAGGCTCAGTGAAAAAAATAAGTACATCTCAAGTACATCTCAAGACCGGCCGTTCCCCCGGTGATGCACGCAGGCATTCGATCGCGAGGTACCAATCAGCCGGATCATGCATCAGGCCCCCGGGGGCATGACGCCCATGTCCGTATGCGGGTGGAGTTCGCCGAACCAACGCACCCACGACCACACGCACATGGCAGGTGGAGGCGTGGAGCAGGCCGCACCGCCCTGGAGGGGCTCCCCGCTGCACCAGGTGACGTCAGGACCTGCCTCTGCCGCTGAGCCTGTAGACAGGTGCCTCGCACCCTAACGTTGGCAGGACCATCACAAAGGCGGCGACCAAAAACGCCGTGTGGGGCCCGGATACATGGGGGGAGGAGCAGCAGAGAGCGCTCGACAACATCAAGCGGGAGTTTGCGGAGGAGCAGTGTTGCTATCTTCCAAAACGGGAAAATAGAATTCCGCAGGTTTCCGGTCTGTCGCCAGTAGCCAAAAAACCTTTGGCAGGGCAGATTTTGGGAGGCTTCCTAGGTGCCAGGAAATGAAAACCTCCGAGGCAGGTCGGAAATATTTCTGCGTGTTTCGACAGCAGGGCCACTGGTACCACAGCTACGACAGTCTTGGAGGCCTGAAGGGCGCTTTCCTTGCGTCGCAGATGCGTATGGGAGGGTAACGAGGAGTTGGGGACGGACACGGCGTTGGAGTGTGTTTTGGAGGTAGACATGTGTACGACGCAGGAATTGCCCCTGAGCCTGCAGATTTCCGTGCCCTTTTGGTAGTCTGGAAAATAGTTGGTAGGGCAGATTTCCGGCTCTCCACAGCGTCAAATAAATGAAATCTCGCAGGTTTCTTGGGGGTCCGGGAAATAGAAAAATCACGGGGTTTTTGCCCCGTAAATAATCTTTTTATTTAAGATAGCAGCACTGCGGAGGAGGGCCGCATCCTGTGGCGCATGGATCCCAGCAAGCCACGCATCCTGCATACTGACTGGGGCGAATTTGGGGTCAGCGGGGTGTTGGGTCAGTTGGGGTCCACGAGTCCCAGGAATGAATGGTGGCCTGCGTGAGTCGGACGCTCAACATTCATGAACGGCGCTATGGGGCGTATCGGCCGCCTCGCGTCACCGACCCGGCTGTGCCAATTGCCACTGCTGTTGTCCGAGATGCACGCGCGGCCTTGCGCCTGACCGGCCTAGAGCCGCGCCTGCCCTTGCGCCTGGACCCAAGCACCGGTGCCGTGGTTGGCATCGACACAACGCTGCGCCAGCACGCCTTCTTTGCAGCCGCAGAACAGGAGGGCATCGCTCTTCTGGAGTTGCCGGGAGGCCTAGCATCTATCGGGCCTGCAGGCGTACCTCCGCCTTGGCGTCTCTGTGCGGGGGAACGTCAGCCTGGAGCAGCGGCCCGCGGTGCGGGCGGCGGTGCGCGCCCTGGTCCCTGCCATGCAGCGCGCCTATCCAACACTCTTACGCCTGGGTCCCCGTCTCGTCGGCACCGGGGGGGGGGAGGTGCCCGACTCGCAAGAGGCCGTGGATGACGATGTGGAGGTAGAGATTGGGCGCGCGCTGCTGCAGCGGCAGCCGGGGTTCGGACTCGCCACCGCCCTGACGACGGTGTTGGTTGAGGCAGCCGACCAGCAGGCAGGAGGCCGCAGCGCAGCCGCAGTGCCCGAATGTCTGGAATGACAAACCTGTGATGGAGGAGCTTGGAATGGAGGCGTGGTGGCGGGCGGGACCGGCGACAGCCGGTGAGTCGCGCGGTGTGCTGCGTGCTACCGCTGGGACGGCACTCAGCATCTGCGTGTGGTGTCCAATGGTGGGCAGAGGGTCTGCCCGCCGCCGGAGGAGCGCTTGGAAGTTGTGTAGGCGGTGCATCGTCAGCTCGGTCACCTGGGGGTGCGCCGCACGCTGGCGTTGCTGCAGCTGGGGCACTGGTGGTACGGGATGCGACAGGATGTGAGGCAGGTGGTGCGGCAATGCCGGGTGTGTGATATGGGCAACGCGAGGGGCACCGCGCGCCCGGTGGAGCTGCATCCTCTCCCGATCAGGGGCCTGTTCTACCGCTGGGGCATGGACTTGGCCGGGCCGCTGGTCGAGACCCCCGGGGCTACAAGTTTTGCATGGTGGCCATCGAGCACTTCAGCAAGCACATCGAGGTGGTTGCGGGACAAGTTCGCTGCCAGTGCGTGTGGCGACGGCCTTCACAGACGTGCTGGCGCACTTCGGTGCGCCGGCCGAGATGGTGACTGACAATGACACGGAGTTTGAGGTGGAGTTTGCGGAGCTGTTGGAGCGCTGCTTCATTGACCACCGCTTGACCTCGGTCAATCGCCCTCAGGCCGACGGTGCGGCGGAGCGTGTCGTGAAGGTGGTGAAGGAGGCCCTGCGGAAGGCGTGCTATGAGGCGCGGGATCCGCAGGCGTGGGAGAAAGCGCTTCCGGAGCTGCTGCTGGGCTATCTTATCGCTCCTCACCGCAGGCGTCGACGCGGTTCTCACCGTACCAGCTGCTGTACGGTGGGGTTGCGCCAGTGATTCCCCAGCAGTGGAAGGAGCGCCTGTCGCCGCCGATTGACTTCGATAATGCTGCCACCGCGGCTCAGTCGCTTGTTGATCGGGCGGCGTGGGTGCGCCAGGCGTACCCCGCAGCGGCCGGCAACCTGCTCATCGCGCAGCACCGTGACACCCTGTGGTATGCGGCGATCGGCACGGGTCGCTACCTCGCGAAGCCCGTCGAGTTCGCCCCAGGTGACTATGTGTACGTGCGGCGGGTGGGGGTGAACAACACCCTGCAATTCCCCCAGCACGACGAGATCCTGCGGGTGGTGTCGATCGGGCCGCTGGGCGTCACGGTCCTGGTGGGGAGCGACAAGGCGCTGACGCGGCGGCATGTCAGTCAGCTGCTGCCCTGCCACATGGAGGTGGACCCGGACGCGCGTCTATTTCGGCCGGCGCGCGACCTGCAGTGTGAAGTGTGCGGGTCGCCCCTCGGCGAGCCACGCATGCTCCTCTGCGACGGAGGTGCCGGAAGCTCGGTGTGGAGGGGCCCAAGGGCCCTGTGGCACAACGGGAGGCAGTCGGCGCGCTGCTGTTCCCGAGGGCCGCGACGCGGCGGCAGGATGCGGAGGCTGGAGCAGGGAAGAGGGAAAGAGATGCTGCGCCGGAAAGGGATCCTCGAGTACCAAGGTGCCCTGGCGCGGCCGAGGTATTTCGTGGTGCGCAGTGATGGGGGAAAGTCCGAGGAGGTGACCTTGAGCCGGGCGCGGAAGATGCTGGTGACGTAGGTTAGATGATCGCAGGGCAGGTGCCGTACAGACGTAGTCGGTGTTGAAGTAGGGCAGTTGCTGGGATGTTCCGACGGCGATTGTTGGCATGTAGTTGCAGTCCAGGATTGTCAGTCAAGAGTTTGGTGCCGACGTCAGTCGGAGGTAAGTATGGCAGTTTAGTGCAGGTGGCGCTGAGGACAATGGGCGCAGATGTTGTTGTTGGGGTACTCGTTAAGCGCGGTAGGTGCTGTGGTGGTACGTATCTGGCCAATAGGCTGGTCTTGGGGGAGTACCATGGCAGCGTCGCTCTGCATCCAGGTGAGTGTCATCCTCATCGCACATGGCGTCGCTCATCATGGCCCTGCGATGTGCCTGCGTATGTAGCCTAGCAGCATGCCCCACCAGTGCGTCTTTCGTTGCCATTCCCGTGGCACTCCACCCCGTGGCGGTGTGGGAGCGCACTCGTGCGTGGTTCAGATCTCGGGGGCCGTGAAAACGCCCCAGCGCGCGCGCCGTACAGCAACACGCGCAAAAATCCTGGCCCTGCAATTCCACGTAGCGGTATGGGTAGAGGCCGTGCTTGCATGAGTAGCCGGCCTCAGCTGGGTGCAGGAACCCCTAGAGCGAGCCGGTGAGCCCCAGTGCTGCCCACCCAATGGGACACGTGTGCGGTAGATCTGTACATCTGCATGTGTGCGTGATCCCCCGCCCGTGGTTGTGGGGGGGAGGTAATCGTTTTTCAGCAGAAACAACCGTGTGTGGTGATCCCACCCACCCACACTCGGCTGTGGCAGGGCCCAGGTGTCATCAAGAGCTCAAACCACCATCGGAGCCTGACACCATAGTGCGTGCACTCACTTCCAATTGGCTTCCTGCTGGCCAACACGCACAAGTGCCAAACAAAGACACGGTCGTCGCGGTGTCGCACCATGTTCACAGAGGTTGCTCAAGGGGAGATCCGGGCTTGTAGACCTTCCATTGTCATCGTAATACGAAAGTGACTGCAAATGCAGAGTCCCCCAAACAAAAAGCGCACAAAGAAGACCCATCCTCAGATGTTAGGCATGCCATCTATACCTACCAATGTCCCAGCTCCAAGCTCCCAGTAAGACAAGTGCCACAACCCGCCGCACAATGATGAGTCCATTCATCCTACATTCAAGTCCTGCTTTGGTTCCTATCCAGACGCAATGCAGTGTGTGCATATAGCAGACATCATCATCATCATCCACCTAGAGCTTCTGCTCCACCTCTCCCTCCTGCGACTCAGCTACTTTAACTGTCCCCCGCCTCTACTCGGCAGTCCCCCGCCTCTACTCAGCAGTCCCCCGCCTCTACTCGGCAATCCCCCGCCATTACTTGACAGTCCCGTGCTTCACCCCAGCATCCCTCCGCTTCACCCTGACGTCCGCTTGCTTCACCCCAGCGTCTGCCTGCTTCGCTTCAGTGTCCCCCTACTTCACCTCAGCCTCAACCTGCTTCACCTCAGCCTCAACCTGCTTCACCGCAGCCTCAACCTGCTTCACCCCGGCGTCCACCTGCTTCACCCCGGTGTCCCGCGCTTCACCTCGGTGTCCCGCGCTTCACCTCGGCGTCCGCCCGCTTCACCTCCGCGTCCGCCTGCTTCACCTCGGCGACCCTCCGCCTTGCCTGGGCGTTCGCCCGCTTCGCCTCGGCTTCTACCCGCTTCGCCTCAGCGTTCACCCGCTTCGCCTTGGCGTTCGCCCGCTTCGCGTCGGCGTCCGCCCGCTTCGACTTGGCTTCCGCCCGCTTCGCGTCCGCGTCCGCCCGCTTCACCTCGGCGTCCGCCCGCTTCGCCGCTTCGCCTGGGCGTCCGCCTGCTCCGCGTCGGCGTCCGCCTGCTCCGCGTCGGCGTCTGCCTGCTCCGCGTCGGCGTCCGCCTGCTTCGCCTGGGCGTCCGCCTGCTCCGCCTCGGCGTCCGCCTGCTCCGCCTCGGCGTCCGCCTGCTCCGCCTCGGCGTCCGCCTGCTCCGCCTCGGCGTCCGCCTGCTCTGCCTCGGCGTCCGCCTGCTTTACCTCGGCGTCCACCTGCTCCGCCTGAGCGTTCGCCTGCTCCGCCGCCAGCTGCCACAACTGAGCAGCCAGATACTCCTGCATCAGAGCCGGGTCATAGCCAGGTGAGGCCCAGCCCTCCTTCGAAACCTTCAGAGTGCCGGGCTTGAGCCAGCCCTCACTTTCGGCATTCCTGATCGCGAGCAGCGCGTGCACCGCAAGCAGCCGGCGGGCGGGGAGCTTGTCACCCGTCACGTGCAGGTTCTGGCCGTGCACGTCCTTCCAGTTCTTGGTGTCGCCCTTGCTCGCGTCACCCGTCCCGATGTTCGACGATGGATGCTTCGGGTCCAGCCGCGACGGGTTCAGGACGTAAATCTGAGAAAGAAAGCACGGGATAGGCAGAAGCAAAGCACAATTTCGAGGAGAACACGAGCCAAAATTTGTTTTAGGGCACGAAAGGGTAGAGTGGTCGCTATCCGTCGTACTTGGGGTCGTACGTTTCGGCTTGGCTCCTTCCGTGTGTTTGTTTGTTGTTTCGTTCAACGTCGGTAGCTGTTTCTCCTCCGCTGTTTCCGTCATCTAAGGGAGCTAGTTCCGTCTTTGCCGCGGGCTCTTAGGACTATCGGCGGCTTTGTCAGGGCGCTCCTTTCGGCGCCAAGCTTCATCTGCTTTCCCACCCGCCACCCCGGCAACCTAAGCAGGGGGTGTCGCGCCCTTCGGGGGGGTCCCGGGGAGGGGGATCGGACCTACCGCGGGACGGCCTTCGTGAGACTGGGCGAGCGGGAGAGGGCGCTGCGTTTTGGGCCTAAGCAGGAGCGCGAACTTCAGCCGTGGACTTGAATCGGTACTTAGAGCTCGCGCCATGAAGCAACCCAAGTAAAGGCAGTACAACGTACTTCAAAGGATGAAACTTTGTACTAAACCACCTCACCTCCCAGCCCTCGGCCCCGCAAATGAACATACGTCCATACCTTGAATACGCTGCGGCCCTCACTATTCTCAGGGATGATTGTGAAGTCGAGCTTGTCGAATGCGCCCTCCACTTCCTTGCGCATCAAGAGGATATTGCGAGGTTCGTGCACGGACTTGATCCCCAGCGGGGCCTGTGCACAAGGGTAGGAAACAAGTACCGGGATTTTATATTGTGTTTTGCTTTGTATGTGCCCTAGGTGGTCCTTTCACACGTCAATATCTTGCGGCACGGCTTCAACAAGAACAACGGGCATGAGCTGTCTCATCCACAACAACAGCAGGCCGCAGACTTACAAGCAAACCCTTGTTCCACCCCTTCTGGCGGAAGATGTGGCCAGCTCTGATAGCGCTGCGCGGCATTTTCTCGCCGGTCACCATGCACGTCACTGGTTTGTCATCTTGTTTGTAGCCGTAGTACTCAAGAGCTGGTGGGCGGTACGCGTTGGAGTCCCTGCTGCTGGCCGAACTAGTCCCCTCAAGCTGGCCGCAAAGGATGATGCTGATGAATTGCTGCATCTCCTCCAGCCGCGTCCCTAGCCGCTGCTCCAACTCTTCCAGCAAATCCCCCGCCTTGTCGTCCAGCCGCGTCCCTAGCCGCTGCTCCAACTCTTCCAGCAAATCCCCCGCCTTGTCGTCCAGCCGCGTCCCTAGCCGCTGCTCCAACTCTTCCAGCAATACTGCATGCGTTTGGGGCCAAAGGAAATGAGGCTTTAGAAGCTATTAGCCCAGACTAGCCCAGACTAACAATGACAAGGCAGCCCCGCGTAGGCCGCAGCTCCCGTGACACCAGAAGAACATCCGCGCGCTGACTGACCCTTCCTGCCCCTATCTCACCAATTCCTGACCGCAGGGTCCTGTTTTGATTATGCATTATACATCGCTCGACAGCCAAACGCCCACGATCCCAAACCTATTTCACGCTACCCGCACAAACTTGTGCACGTGTATGTTTATACATAGACACATTAGGATCATCAAAGTCAAACCACCAAGAGGCAACTCGGGAACTCACCCTTAACATCTGCGCGTGTGAAAGCTGCTCCTGCACGACGCAGCGGCCCAAGGACAGCAAGATATCCAGGTCAACTTGCAGGAAGCCGTTCAAAGTTCGGCTCGAAAGGCACACTAAGCTCAAGGTGGAGTGCACCGAGTGCCAAAAACTGGCAGGTGCGGAGCCCGTGTGCCTTGGCATGGGCGTAGGCTGGCAGAGGCACTTTTGTAACGAAAAAACTTTTTGCATGGCAGTATCATGCCGGAAATGAAGACTTGCGCAAACCCTACATCAGCAATCCTGCGTTGCAGGACAGACGTTCTAGTCTGAGTCCCCGCTTCAAATCAAACCCAGGAACGAGCGGTGAACAAACCTCGCCACCGCAGGAATCTTAGAAGATCGCCTTGCTGGTTGTGTGCAAATTGAAGAACGCAAAGTGCGGATCGGTTATAGGAACAGCGCACCAACCTGACAGCTTCTCCACGAGGTCCTTGCGGAGAGCTTGAAGGTCGGCGAGCTCGGTGACCAGCCGTCGGTACTCGGCAACCAGTACTTCGTTGTTGGGAGCCCCGCGGAGCTCAACAACCGTCTCCTTCAGCGTCTTATTAGTAAGATCAATTTCTACGTCCGTTTTGCTCAGCCTCTCGCGAAGGAAGTCTGCCATGGCTAAGGCACTGTGGCGGTCGAGGGTATAAAGGACGCCTCACGTGAAATTTGGTCAGTGCGTCTTAAATTAACATAACCTTTGTTCCTCTTTACATTGTGTGAATGTGCGCCACATTTGCTGTATGGCCTGTAGTCGGTTCCGTGAAGGCAAGCGCGCCTGCGCTCCGAGCGAGCGGAGCATGCGGAGCTTCTATGGCAGACCGTTGGAAGCGTAATGCTGTAAATTAAATTAATTATCGATTACACGGTGTTTGCGGTAAAGCGCGAGCGTTAAAGAGCCCCACATCCAGGGCTCGGGCCGAAACGTAAACCTGCCGAAACGTAAACCTGCCGAAACCAGTTTCGGTGTTTCCGACGAAGAGGTCCTGGTGTTGAAATGAGCAACACTCATATACCGGCGAAATGATGCAGCAGTAATAGGACCAGTGGAGGGTCCGGCGCTTTGCTGATCACAACAGGTTATGAGCCCCGCTAGCGCATGGCGCTGCGCCGAGAGGTCTCCGGTTCGAGTCCCGCTGGCTGTTGTCCAGAGTACGGGAAGCCGGGATGAGGCAGATTGGGGAGTCTGAGTGACGATGAGTGTCGCTCAGGGGGAGTGTTGAAATGAGCAACACTCATATACCGGCGAAATGATGCAGCAGTAATAGGACCAGTGGAGGGTCCGGCGCTTTGCTGATCACAACAGGTTATGAGCCCCGGTTGTTAGACGGTGGCGATCGTTTTTTTTTTTAGGATCTGCTGCATATGGATGTGTGCGGTCCCCTACCTGATTCGTACATGGGACACCGCTATTTTGTCACGATGCTCGATGATATGTCCAGTCTTGCTGTCGTCGCTCCCATTGCTCACAAGTCTGATGTGGCCAGCTTCATTCCTAAGGCTGTGTCGCTGTTGGAGACCCAGAGCGGGAGGAAGTTGAAGTGCATTCGATCGGACAATGGTGGTGAGTTCGTCAATAATCTGGTGAAGGCGTACTGTGAGGGTCGCGGTGTGAGGCATCAGCTGTCTTTGCCGAACACTCCGCAGCAGAACGGCAAGGCTGAGCGTTTGAATCGCACGTTGCTGGATAAGATTCGTGCTATGCGTGCTGAGTCGGATGTGCCGAAGGAGTACTGGCCTGAGCTGTTGAGCGCTGCTTGCTATGTGCGCAATCGTTCACCTGTTGCGGGGAAATCCAAGACCCCGTATGAGCTGTTCACTGGCACCGTTCCTGATGTGTCGCATCTGCGTGTGCATGGCTGCGTGGCGTACGTGCACGACACCAAAAGGACTGGCGATAAGCTGGATCCTCGCGGTCGCATGGGTGTGTTTATGGGGTATCCTCTCAACAGCAAGGGGTACCGTGTTCTGATCGACGGGCGCATCGTGCAGTCTCGCAATGTCGTGTTTGATGAGTCCAGGTGGGGTTTTGCTGCTATGGCCGGAAGGACGGTTAACCCTGCCTATCGTTCAGATGAAAATGATGATGATGAGTGGGCGTTCGGTGCTGGTGTGAACGTGCCTTCGCGTCACGCCGCTAATAATGATGCTGCCGCGGGTGGTGCTGCTGATGGTGGTGCTATCGCTGGCGGCGCTGCTGCTGTTGGTGCGGATGATGACGTCCCCCCTCCCCTTGTCGACAATTTGGAGGTGGAAGAGGACGAGGAGGAGGAGGAGGAGGAAGGTGAAGAAGAGTTTGAGGGTGATGATGATGGGTCGTCTGGCTCTGGCACAGAGGCGTCTGATCCCTCTGGCTCTGGCTCGTCTGATGCGGAGAGCGATTCGTCTAGCTCCGATGGTGATCTTCCTGTCACGCGCTCTGGTCGGAAGGTTAAGCCAAATAAGAAGTATTTGAATGGTGCCGCTCTTGTTGCTGTGGGAATTTCTGAGCCTCGGTCGCTGGCGGAAGCAAAATCCCGCCCCGATTGGCCCCAGTGGAAGGCTGCGATGGATGAGGAGATGCAGTCTCTGTTGAGCAATGGTACGTGGGAGCTCATTGAGCTGCCGAAGGGAGCTAAGAAGGTCGGTTTGAAGTGGGTGTTTAAGATCAAGCGGGATGCGCAAGGAAATGTTGAGCGGTATAAGGCGCGTCTGGTGGCCAAGGGCTACACCCAGCAGGAGGGCGTTGATTTCGGTGAAGTGTTCGCGCCTGTTGGGAAGTATGCTACCCTGCGCGCGTTGCTGTCTGTCGTGGCTGCTGGCGATTATGAGCTGCATCAGCTGGACATTAAGACGGCATTCCTGAATGGTGTGCTGAAGGAGGAGGTGTTTACGGAGCAACCCCCTGGATACGAGCAGGGAGGGCCGCATATTGCTTGCCGGTTGCATCGTTCCCTGTACGGCCTTCGTCAGGCCCCGCGTGCGTGGTATGTGCGCCTGCGCTCTGAGCTGGAGAAGATGGGGTTTAAGCCGTCCGCAGCTGATCCTGGTTTGTTCTTTAAGGAGGAGAAGGGAGAGCGGGTCTATATCTTGGTTTATGTGGATGACCTGCTCATCGCCTGCAAGTCTGCTAACGTGGTCAAGCAGGTGAAGGGTCAGTTGCAAAGCATTTTCGATATGCGCGATCTTGGCGAGGCGAGCTTCTATCTGGGCTTTGAGATTGTGAGGGATAGGAGCGCGCGCACCCTGCATCTCACGCAGAAGCGCTATGTGGCTGAATTGCTGTCGAAGTTTGGCTTGGAGGGTGCAAATGCGCGTAGCACCCCCATGGATGCCAACCTCGTTTTGTCTTCTGATGGTGCGCCGTTGGATGTGGGCAAGTTTCCGTACAGTGAGCTAGTCGGTAGCTTGCTGTACCTGTCGGTTTGTTCTCGTCCTGATATTGCTTTTGCCGTGGGAGCTCTGGCCCGTCACATGTCCAAGCCCACGGTGGAGCATTGGAATGTCGCGAAGGGCGTTCTGAGGTATCTGGCTGGCACCAAGGAGATCGGGATCGTGTACTCTGGCGGTTCCGGTGCTCTTGGCTATTGTGATTCGGATCTGGCGGGTGCCAAGGGTCGTCACTCAACTGGTGGCTACGTGTTCTTGTACGGTGGTGGTGCGGTTTCGTGGGCCAGCAAGTTGCAGCCAACTGTGGCGACCTCAACGGCGGAGGCGGAGTACATGGCTGCGGCTGCGGCGATCAAGGAGGCGTTGTGGCTGAGGCATCTATTGCATGATCTGGGAGTGAACGTGCAGACGGTGCCGCTGAAGTGCGACAACAACGCCTGCATTGCGATGCTGGAGAGCCCGGTGTCTACGTCGCGCACTAAGCACATCGATATCTGCCATCACTTTGCGCGCGAGAGGGTTGAGCGTGGTGAGATCCGGGTTGTGTACTGCAAGACCGCGGAGCAGTTGGCCGACATCTTTACGAAGGCCCTGCCGGCGGCCAAGCTGAAGTTCTGCATGGACGGGATGGGTCTGAAGTGACTATCCTGATGAGAAGGTGTATGCGCGTTTGAGGTGACTCCGTTCAGGTGAACGTTCTCGTCCACTGCAGGACACCCTGTGGCGCTGCGTTTGCTACTCGCTGTTTTTCTTGCCGAGTGCGTGGGAGCTTACTGCAGTTATCTGTCTGTTCGCTTCCAAGACACTCCATTGCCTTTGCTTGCGTGCGTTCTGTCACTGCGTGGGAGCTGGTCTATCTGCGACTTTTGCGTAGAGTTATGTGCCGCCGTTGCTGCGTGTCTTGTTTATTCGGTAGTGCCGTACTTGGTTCGTACGGAAGTCTGACCGCGTGGGAGTGTTGTTTTCGGCCAGTCTTCCGTACCCGTTCATGTGCCCGGTTACGTACCGTACCGTTACAATATGTCGCGGTATGACACAAACGGTTACGTTATGTCCGTATATGTTACCTAAGGGGCCCGGAGCTATGTGAAAGTACTTTTGGCGTGTGTCTTCCGGGTGTTGGTGGAGCTTTATCTGTACGGCATTATCCTAGTTATCCTGTCTGAGACAATAAATCCGCGAGTGTTTGTTGTCTTCATCAGTTGCTTCTATTGTAACGTCATGGCCTGGTAGAGACTTCTGGACTTGTCTCTTTGTGCCCGATGGTTTACATGCAGCTCCAAAACAACAGGTTATGAGCCCCGGTTGTTAGACGGTGGCGATCGTTTTTTTTTTTAAGTAGATTTTACGGCGTTGTTGTGTGACCAGCTATGGGTATGGCGTCGTCACATTCGTCGTTCAAGATCAAGCTGAGCAAGGATACGGCCGACGAGTGGTTCCTCAAGTTGCCATATCATCTTGGCGAGTTTGATTGCCGGGAAGCGATTGAAAACCCGTTGCCTGAGCCTGCTGCAGCTGGTTATGCGGAGGCCAAGAAGAAGGACAATGTGGCCATGAACAAGATGGTTCTGCTGCTCGACCATCAAGTTCACAAGACCATCATCGAGAAGAGTACATCGGCGAAGGAGCTTTGGGACAGCCTGAAGCGTATGTATGATGTCCTGAGTGATGCTGAGGCCGCGTCGGTCGCCGAAGCATTTGATAATATTTCGCGGAAGGATGGGGAGGCCGTTGATGAGTATGTTACGAGGGCGCAATCTCATTACGAGAAGGTCATTAGGCACCCTGATTATAACATGTCCCTTGCTTTGGGCATTTTGCGCACTGTCCGTGGGCTGAAGGGTGCCGAGTTCGACACTGAGAAGCGTGTGTTCCGTGCCTCCGGTTACCCTAAGACATTCGAGGATCTGAGGGCTCGTCTGCTCGCCATCAAGTCGGAGGCGGACGTTTCGGCCAAGAAGACGGAGTCCGAGCCAGCGGCTGCGTTCATTGCGGACCGCGGGCCCAAGTCATCGTCGGTGGTTTGCTACTCTTGCGGCAACCCCGGTCATCTCGCTCGGAACTGCCCCAAGGAGAAGCGCGGCGGTTCGGCGTCCTCGGGCTTTGGTTCTTCTTCCGGCGCGCCAAGGCAGGCGGCCGGCTCAGCTGAGTTGAGGTGTGGATGGTGCGGGAAGGAAGGGCACGTTGAGTCGCGGTGTTTCCGTAAGAAGGAGGGGAAGCCGCGCGTTCAACAGCCAGAGGTCGTTGCGTTGACCTTGGTGGCCCGTGAGAGGGAATTCAAGCCGGGTTTCGTGGCCGTGGATAGCGAGGGAGAGCTGCACGGGTGCGAGTCAGTTGACTCTTTTACGTACACTAGGTCACTAATTAGGGGCAGCGGTTTCTCAGTTGCCCCGTCCAAGTGGGAGAGAGGGCCTTCATGGTGGCTGGACTCAGGGAGCAAATATCATATCACCGGGGATCGGAGTGTTCTGCATGACTTCACCCCGCTTGCTGAGTCGGTTGCAATTTCCATTGAGGTGGGCACTGGGCATGTCCTGCCGGCTGCGGGATATGGATCTGTGTACCCGTCCAGCGTTCGCGGTGTCAAAATCGAAAATGTGCTGTACGTCCCGGGCTTTAAGCACAACCTTATCTCGGTGGGTGTGCTGACGGACAAGGGTTTCCGGGTTACGTTTGAAGGGAGCAAGGCATTCATCAGGAGGGGCCCGTTGCGTATCGAGGCGCTTCGGTGCCGTGAAGGTCTTTGGCGCATTTTGAGCAATGTTAACCCTGCCCCTCCCGAGCCTCTGCGCGCTGCCCCCGCTCTGTCTAGTGTGTCCTCCGGTGGTGACAAGGTCGACCTGTGGCATCGTCGGCTGGGCCACCTGAGCGTCGCCAATATGAAGCGGTTGGTGCATGAAGGGATGGTGAAGGGTCTCGAGCTGTCAAATTCGCAGTTGAAGGACGCTGAGGGCAGGTTTTGCGACGGGTGCACTCGTGGGAAGCAGTGTCGGGGTCCTTTCCCGAACTCTGAGTCCGTCGCGTCTGATCTGCTTGATCTGCTGCATCAGCTGGACATTAAGACGGCATTCCTGAATGGTGTGCTGAAGGAGGAGGTGTTTACGGAGCAACCCCCTGGATACGAGCAGGGAGGGCCGCATATTGCTTGCCGGTTGCATCGTTCCCTGTACGGCCTTCGTCAGGCCCCGCGTGCGTGGTATGTGCGCCTGCGCTCTGAGCTGGAGAAGATGGGGTTTAAGCCGTCCGCAGCTGATCCTGGTTTGTTCTTTAAGGAGGAGAAGGGAGAGCGGGTCTATATCTTGGTTTATGTGGATGACCTGCTCATCGCCTGCTCATCCTGTTGTGATCAGCAAAGCGCCGGACCCTCCACTGATCCTATTACTGCTGCATCATTTCGCCGGTATATGAGTGTTGCTCATTTCAACACTCCCCCTGAGGACACTCATCGTCACTCAGACTCCCCAATCTGCCTCATCCCGGCTTCCCGTACTCTGGACAACAGCCAGCGGGACTCGAACCGGAGACCTCTCGGCGCAGCGCCATGCGCTAGCGGGGCTCATAACCTGTTGTGATCAGCAAAGCGCCGGACCCTCCACTGGTCCTATTACTGCTGCATCATTTCGCCGGTATATGAGTGTTGCTCATTTCAACACCTGGTTCTGCGGAAAGGCCGAAACCTGTTTCGGCCCCTTTCGGCTTGTGCTGTACCGCGGAACCTACTTTTTCTTATTTCAAAGGCTACGCGCGTTATGGAGAGCTGCGAAACTATGCGAATGTTAAATAAACATAGAAATGTCTGCGACAACTTCCGCTCTGAGCGGCGGGGACTCTGAGCCAGTCAAAAATAAGGGCGGAAGGCCCTCTGATCAGGCCGTCTGGGCTCACTATGAGAAAAAAGAGTACAACTCAAAGTCTAAGAACTGGACAGTCGTCTGCAACTACTGTCGGACCGAGTCACGCCTTCAGGAGATGCGCATCCTGCGGTCTAGTGTTGGGCCAGCGTCGACTGGTCGTGGTATCGTGTCACTAGGTGTGAAGCAAAGCGTACGCAAGAAAGATGCTAATAAGGAGAGAAATGCAGGACAGATCTTCTGGCCCGGCGGTAACGTGTAAGGAGAGGAATGCCGCAGCCCCCCAGGGCTCGGGCCGAAACCGTACTGCCAATACCGAAATAGTTTCCGATTTCTGGACCCTCCTGCGAAACCTCGCGAAACCTACGGAAACCATCGGAAACCTCAAAATGCTGTAATTAATGACGTGCATGCTATAACATCGTTTCTAGTGGGCCCTACGTGCCGTGGCGCATCTGGGACGTGCTGTAATGCACCCTTACTTGGATCACTTTACTGTTACCAGCTAAGGTGCATCCCCTGAATCTTCCGAAGTGCAACCGGTGTGAAATGCTGAGGAGAAGCTTACAGGCTTATCCGCTGGCTGTGTGATGAAGCCGTGAGGTGCAATGGTGGGGTAGAACGGGGCCCAAAGGGGGAGGGACTGCCCAAAGGGGGGGGGGGGCTGCGGCATTCCTCTCCTTACACGTTACCGCCGGGCCAGAAGATCTGTCCTGCATTTCTCTCCTTATTAGCATCTTTCTTGCGTACGCTTTGCTTCACACCTAGTGACACGATACCACGACCAGTCGACGCTGGCCCAACACTAGACCGCAGGATGCGCATCTCCTGAAGGCGCCTTGCTTAGACTCGGTCCGGCAGTAGTTGCAGACGACTGTCCAGTTCTTAGACTTTGAGTTGTACTCCTTTTTCTCATAGTGAGCCCAGACGGCCTGATCAGAGGGCCTTCCGCCCTTATTTTTGACTGGCTCAGAGTCCCCGCCGCTCAGAGCGGAAGTTGTCGCAGACATTTCTATGTTTATTTAACATTCGCATAGTTTCGCAGCTCTCCATAACGCGCGTAGCCTTTGAAATAAGAAAAAGTAGGTTCCGCGGTACGGCACAAGCCGAAAGGGGCCGAAACAGGTTTCGGCCTTTCCGCAGAACCAGGACCTCTTCGTCGGAAACACCGAAACTGGTTTCGGCAGGTTTACGTTTCGGCAGGTTTACGTTTCGGCCCGAGCCCTGCGAAAGGCACACTCCACCGAGTGCCAAAAACTGGCAGGTGCGGAGCCTGTATGCCTTGGCATGGGCGTAGGCTGGCAGAGGCACTTTTGTAACGCAAAAACTTTTTGCCTCAGCAACGCACCTTTGGCCATCGCCTCCACAAAGCCCCAAATGGTCTCGTCAGTATCTGCATCACTAATCCGCCATCGAGCCAGAACGTCGTCAGGCCGCGTTTCCAGAAAAGCTAGCAGCGTGCCTTTTTCTTTGCCCGTCGCCAATGCGCGCACGGCCTCGCAAGCCCGCTGCTTGCTAACCATCTCAAATAACCATGAAGTTGAAATGCAAATCAAATGAACCACGACGGTGTAGGAACACAGTTGCACAGCCGTCCTAGGGCCAATACTCGTGGCCTGGGCAGTGCGACGCTACGGTTTCAGCTCCGTTTGGACTTCACTTTTCTATTCACTACCAACCCTGAAAGGGAATAGGACCTCTCGAAGTTGGGAGCTCAAAGGTTGTTACACAAATGTAATGTCGAATGGCGTGAGCCAACTTCACACACTTCAAAATGCACAACAACGTAAGTCTACTTAAGTCTTCAACAACAATACACTATATAGGCCAACTTAGGCGGCGCGCTAAAGGCGCTCGTAACTCGTACTCAAATAATAACTAACATAACAACGGTAAAGAACATTACCGCATTCGGCCTTCGAATTAACTACGGCTAACCCTTACATTCCCCCCTGCTTAAAACAAGCACCGTCCTCGGTGCTGAACACGCGAACAGCACGCACGGCACATGCGCCACCTCTGTTTTCCCTAAATTGCGAGATCGGCAACTGGGCTAGCGAGAGGAGGGGAAAGGGAAACAGAGTCAAGGCAAAACCCCTTCCTCGCCAGAAGCCGGCCTAACCTAGGGCGCAGATAACGCAGACAGACGTGGTCCACATACGGCAGGGGAATGCCACACGGGTGCCAGGAGCTGACCGGTCGGTGACCGTGCTACGACTGGAACGACCCGAACACACGCAGTACACATGATATGTCACAAGTATGTGCGGCAAAGCAGGCAAATGCACTTATCCCTAGTAACCCAAGCAAAGTCCCATTATGCGAGTATCCCATGTAACTACACTAACATGCGGTGTTGACGAACTGCACGATCCGCGGTGCGCGCTCAGGAAACTTGCTACGGAACCACTCATATCGATCGGACATCTTGAAAGCGGTCCACGTAGGGGTCTCGAGGAACGCGCGGAACACAGGCAGGCGCTTGACGTTGTCGTACGGCTCCCAAGTTGGGTCGCGTGAGACTGACCACTGCACGAGGAAGACGATGGACGGGCGCAGCTGCTTGTCGTATCCCAGGCGGACGGCGGTGATGGTGGTGTCGGCGTTGTCGTACGGGGACTCCAGCGCGACGGGGATGGCGGGGGGTGGCGGTGGGCGATCGGGAAAGAGGCTTGAATCGTTGTCAGTCCAGGGGAGAAGGCGGGAGATGTGGAAGACGGGATGGATGCGGCCGAGGGCCGGAGGTAGATCGAGGCGATAGGTGACGGGAGAGATGACGGCGGAGATGGTGAAGGGACCGAGGTAGCGAGGGCGGAGTTTTGGGAGGGGAGATCGGGCAGGGTGAGGTTAGTGGTGGAAAGGCGGACTTTGTCGCAAACTTGGAAGGTGAGGTCGCGGCGGTGTTGATTGGCGCGGCGGCGTAGCGAGTTTTTGCGGCTTCGAGTTCGGTGGCGATGGTGGAGTGGATATCACGCAGATGACGATGGAGATCGGCAGCGGCGGGGTGGGCGGGGAAGATGGTGACGAGGGCAGGGTGGCGGGAGTGATGGGATGGTAACCATAATTGGCGTAGAAGGGGGTGGTACCGGTGCTGGCGTGGGTGGAGTTGTTGTAGGCGGCTTCAGCGATGGGGAGGTAGGAGGCCCAAGTGTCCTGCATCGGCTGGACGTACGCACGAAGGATTTGCTCGATGGTGCGGTGGGTACGTTCGGTTTGACCGTCGGTCTGGGGATGGTAGGCGGAGGAGAGGTTGAGGGAGGTGCCGAGGTGTTCCAGAAGGTACGCCAGACTTCGGCAATGAAGCGGGGGTCGCGGTCGGAGACGATGGTGGTGGGAGACCGTGAAGGCGGTAGACGTGGGCGAGGTAGAGCATGGCGGTGTCGCGGGCGGTGATGGACTTGTTGGCAGGGGCGAAGTGCGCTTGTTTGGTGAACATATCAACGAAGGTGACGACGGCGGTGTAGGTGCGGCTATCCAGGCCTTTGGATGGTGGGAGGTCGGTGATGAAGTCCATAGACACGTGGGTCCACGGGCGCGTTGGCGTAGGCAGGGGATGGAGGAGGCCAGGCGGGGCTGGGTGGAGGGTTTGGAGCGTTGACAGATGGCGCAGGATTGGACGTAGGCTTTGACGGTGCGGCTCATATGGGCCACCAGTAGCGGGTGGAGAGGGCGGCGAGGGTACGGCGGAAACCAGGGTGACCAGAGTAGGCGGCGTCGTGGAACTCATGAAGAAGGCGGCGGCGATCATTGGGGACAGCGATGCGGTTGGCGAAGTAGAAGAAACCATCGGAGGAGCGGTGGAGGTATGGTTTGCTGGGGGAGGGGCCGTTGAACATGGGATCAGCGGCGTAACCCGAGCGGATAGCGGCGGCCAGGTTGGGGTCCGGGAGGACGTGGGAGGCGATGGTGAAGCAGGAATGACGCAGAGCATTGTTGGCGGGGATGTCGATGGGCGGGAGGTGGTGGGCCAAAGTGGAACAGGCGGCGGCTAAGGGAGCGGCCACGGTCGGGGCGGTGGTCGCGGTTGCTGCTGCTGCGAAAGGTGCGGTCGTCGCGGTTGTCACTGTTGTCACGGCGGTCGCTGCGGTCGTGGTAGCGGGCGGGCGAGCGGGAGGTGGAGGAGCGGGCGGGCGAGCGGGAAGCGGAGGGCGGGCGGCGCTGGTGCTGGCAGACGAGGGCCTTGAGCTTGGGGCAGTCCAGCTTGTCAAGTGAAGGCGAGTCGCACTGGCAGCAGCGGCCGGCAGCCTTGCGCTGCTCGCGGACGCGGTGGGGAACCCCGATGAAGCGGGTGCCGGCGGCAGGCGGGCCGAGAGGGCGGCCGACGTGTCCATGGGGTCGCTGGGGCGGCTGTCCAGCGGGGCTGTCCGAGGAGACGCCCATGGCGATGTCGATGACATCCTGCAGCTTCAGGCCGTCCTGCTCCTTCAGACGGGTGAAGACCTCCCGGCGCAGGCGGTCGTTCAGGCCCTTCGCGTACGTGGAGACGTGATCCGACTCGCAGCGGCGGACGAGGTCCGCGGAGAGGGTGAGAAAGTCGGCGGTGTACACGGTGAGCGAGCGGGGGCCGTGGCCCTGGGTGAGTTGGTCCAGTTTGAGCTGCGCGGTGAGTTCATGGTTGATGCGCGGGGCGATGGGTTTGAGAGCGTCTACGACTTGGTCAAACGACTGGAAAGGCTCCGACTCGTTGTTGATGAACAGGGTTATCTGCGGCTTACCGACGACGCAGTGGATGCCGATCAAGGCACCGTCGGGGAGTTGGGGTCCACCCGTGGAGCTGCATCTTCGCACGTAGGTGGCGAGCCAGTCGAGCAGGTGGTGTGTTGTGACCTGAGTATGGTCAAACCCTCATTGTAATCGGAATGATTACTAATTGTGTCCTGGATGGATACTAATCGGCTGATCCAAGTAAAATGCCTCGCGCTAGGCAATACTGAGCAACTGACAGGTTGTCGTTTTCACAAGTGTGACAGCCGCGGATTCCAAGGTCGCGTCGATCGCCTGTCCTATCAAGGAAGGTGAACTGAAGTCCCGCAGGGCTACGATCAACGGTTACCGATCGTATATAATTCGGTGCGGCTGTCTAGTAGTCAGAGCAGTCTAGCACAGCTAGTCTTGCTAGTGTCGTGGTCATACCCACTCCGCGCCTTTACCTGGCAACAGGATTATATTTCCGCTGCTATTTCTCGCTAATTACTGTGAGTTCTGCGGAGCTCACTACAAAATCTGGTATCGAGACGTGTGGTTAACATTCAGGGCCGTCCCTGAATGGGACAGTCGTTCTCAGCTAGCGCGCGAGCTTTGAACAAGACTGCGAGCAGTTTGCTCGTCGTCTTATCATTACAAGTAAGTGAATTATCGCTACGCAGTGAGTAAACTATTGCTGGTACGCAAATTATTAGTTACTCCCTGTAGTGAGCGAACCCGGAGGGTTGGGTGACGACGTCACCATGGCTGACGCCAACGCCGTTGGCAGCCTGCCAAGGTGGGTTTAACCTTGCCGGATGGCAAATGGGTGTTGGTTGGGTGCAACCGGGACAGCAAGTCGCTGTTGGTGCGTAAACCTGCCAGGTTTACAACAACCCGCTGCTGGTGGGGCCGCTGCCGCTATCCCTGTTGCCCTGCACCTGCTGTAGTTGCTCAGCCTGTGGCTGGTGCACCTGCAGGCAACCCGGCCGTTGTTGCTGTTCCGGGGGCGCCCGTCGCGCCTGCCGCCGCGCCCGTCGCGCCGCTGCTGCGCAAGTCGCGCCAGCTGCTCCGCCTGCACCGTCGTGCAGCCTGTTGCACCCGTCGTGCAACCTCTAGCGCCTGGTGGTGCTGTTGCCGTTCCGCTGTGGGCTTCGTCCCCGGGCAGCCCGTCGCTGCACCTGCCGCCGCAGTTGCGCCCGTTGCACAACCTTTACAGCCTCAGGAGGTACGTCACCTGCCGGGTCCGAAGTTGCCCGATGCCACCCCGGTGGTGCCTGAGCGTGTTCGTTCGTTTGTCGCCGACGTACGGGACTACTTCACCTTAGTTGGGTGGACGAACAACGTTGCGGCACAAAAGTTATACATTAGCGGGGCCTTGGAGGGTGTCTTCAAGGATTGGCACATTACGTGGATCAAGTCGGTCCCGAACTACACCCCGGACCAGTTGCTGGACGCCCTTCTGGTCAGGTTTGCTCCGGAACTGCATTCCCGCTCGCACGTAGCGCGCTCTACCTTCTTTAGCAAGGAGTTCAAACAGGAGCAGGGTGAATCAGTCGTTACGTTTGCCGGTCGGTTTGAAGCGCTGCTTCAAGACATGCCTGACGTTCAGGAACCGACTAAGATCTGGCAGTTTCATCAGAAATTGCTTGGGCACATCCGGGAAGAGTGTGCCATGCGTCCGACCGATTTCCAAGAGGCACACCAGTTATAAGGATCTGAAGGATCGCGCGATTGGTGTCGAGCGACAATTTGCTTTGCGCCAAGTGAACCACGCTCAACAGAGTGTCCCTCGTGTGCGTGCTCACGCTGCTGCCCTACAGGCTCCGTCGACCTTTGCTGCCGTGGTAGCAGCCCCTGCCCCAGTAGTGCTGCTGGTCCCGCCGTCGCAGCTCCAGTGCAGCCGGCTCAGCCAGGTGGTGCTGGCCGTGGTGCTGCCGGCCGAGGCCGGGTGCGGCGCGTGGTGCGGGTGCCCCAGCAGGGCGTGGTGCCGTCCACAATGGCCCAGGTGGGGCCGGGACAGGTGGTCGGGCGGCAACGCGAACCCAGGTCGGGTCGTGGTGGCCGTGGTGGGGCGCCGCAGGTCGCGGTGCGGGCCGAGTTGGTCCAGCGGCTCAGGCGAGTGGCAGCAAGTTGCTGCCGCAAGCGCCAGAGGGTGCAGCTTGCGCTCTCGAACAAGCCGGCGCCGGGGGCGGGTTCTCCAAAAGCTCAGATTGAGCTAGCGATGTCGCTCAATGTTGCTGGGTCTGCTTGGCTCCCGACCAATAACTATAACAATTGTCCTCGTTGAACGAGGATGGGGCGGGCGGTGCCGGTGGTGCGATCGCTTAGGGAGTTGCCCTTCCGAGGTCTGTTCGGCGCCCGGTTGCGGACTTACATTGGACCAAGTACTGCAGGCAATGGTCGTGCGTCACGGAAAGCGAAGTTGCAAGTATTGCGACTGTTGTGGGCCGAGAGTTCACATTAGATGCGTGTGCATCAGACTGCGCTTGTCTGCCGTGTGTAATGCTTTCTCGTGCTCGCTCGTCCATTCCTCGAGACCAATGTAGCCGGACACACGGTCTGGATGACCCCAATGCAGCTGATATACCTGCGTACGTAACGCATTACCGTGCGTGTAAGCCGCTGCTCCACGGTCAACTGCAGCTGCTTTTAGTTCCAGTGGGACTGATCTTTGCTGTTGCAAGGAATGCGGCTAGTACGCCGGTACCCAGTCGGTACATGCTTGTTTCACGTACCAGACGTCAAAGGAAGCCGCGCGCTTCTGCCTCCTATCTCGAAGCGATGGAGGTATGGTACGACGGTCCGGATGGCGAGGAAGTAATCCCGTCTTGTTCAGCGGAAGGTAACACTGTACCTCATCTACCTGTGATGAAGATAGCTGGGTCTACCTTTATGGCCATGCTGGATTCGGGAGCTACGCATAGCTTCGTTTCTGAGGCGCTTGTACGGCTGCTTCATCTTCACATCCTACCAACGACCTACACGTATGTACGGTTGGCAGATGGTGGAACGTCTCCCATCGTTGGTCAAACGATGCTCAAGGTGAGAGTGGGACCGGTACGGTTGGTGGTACCTGCTTAGTGATGAAGGGGTTGCCGACCTCTACTGACCTGATCTTAGGCGCAAACATGCTAGAGCGAGGTCGAATGGTGATCGACTTTGATACCCGGGTGGTGGTATTTCGCAAAGGAACGGAGGAATTCCGTCGCGCCTATACGTACGGCAAGGTGAATCCTTCGAAGATCAGCGTCAGACTCA
>BDSI01000245.1:0-78037 GCA_003117195.1 Eudorina sp. 2006-703-Eu-15
GGCTGTGGAACCGTGGCGGGGTGGTGACGGCCCAGCAACAGTAGGCGACGAAGCGCACCCCCACATGGCCGCCGCACAGCCTTCCCGCTGCTTGCGAATTAATGCCCGACACCTTTACATGATGGCGGCCCCGCCTGTGTCAATTAGCAAGCAGTACGGTCTCTCTGTGCCCCCCACCAGGCTGTGGAACCGTGGCGGGGGGTGGTGACGGCCCAGCAACAGCAGGCGACGAAGCGCACCCCCATATGGCCGCCGCACAGCCTTCCCGCTGCTTGCGAATTAATGCCCCCGACACCTTTACATGATGGCGGCCCCGCCTGCGTCAATTCGCAAGCAGTACGGTCTCTCTGTGCCCCCCCGCCAGGCTGTGGAACCGTGGCGGGGGTGGTGACGGCCCAGCAACAGCAGGCGACGAAGCGCACCCCATATTTGTCAGTCCTAGGTGCCTGACTCGCGGACATCTAGGGGTTTGGAGGGAAGGCGTGAGGTGATGGAAGAAGGCACCTAACCGACGTTCTGTCGCATTTCACGGCTCCGGAGTCCGGACCGCTGTTTCCATCACCGTCACTGTCACAACACCAGTCCATCACCTACCCGCCGAAGACGCAGCTCATCTTCCCGCGGTCATGCTGGAATTGTCGCCGTACACGACCCGACAATCCTACACGACAGGTGCGGGCGATGGCGGGGTTGGGATTTGCGCTGCGCCTGCTCCTGCACTGCCAAAACAGATTGCAAGAATTGCACATGACCCAGTATTACGAGTTTGGAGCTGGACCAGTGCGGATTGCTACGGCGGGGACTCGGTGTGCAGGGGTTGGAGGTGTGTGCTGCAAAAACCAGGCAGCGACCTCTCCACCTGGGCAAGATGAGCTTGGCGAGAACGCCTCTGAGTCGGCAGCACTCGGAGACAGGAGGCCGTAAAGTCGTTGCGCGATCGCACCCCCACACAGCAACACGATCTTCCACCCCCACCCACCTGGATCCTCTTTGTCCTCTCTAGGTGCAAACCCGCCGTGCAAACCGCCGTGCAAACCCGCCATCTCCACCCTGATTGCCCTCTGTGCCGATGTGGCACAACCCATCCGGGCACCCACGCACGGCACAGCGTCGGCGGCATCAGCTGCACACCCTGTGCCGCAGCCGCAGCAGTGGCATGTAAACGGTGCTGGGTTGCGGCAACGGGCGCCCGCAGGCGGCTGCGGGTACCGGCGCCTGGAGCTGGTCCGGTACAGCAGCGGACAGTGTACACACACCAGGGCAAGGCCCAGCAGCGGTGGGGCTCACCGGCAAGACGGCAAGGTATGTAACCCACAACTCAACGAATTCTAGTTCCTCGGTTACATTAGTACCAAGACATGCGTGAAGTGCAAAGACCAGTCCCACCAGAACACAACCTGCAAGGCAACACACGTTAGCATTTTGTTCGACGCTGGACCCGTAGCCGGTTGTTTGCTGAATCGTCCAAACCGGCTCTGTTGCAACCCCAACAACAACATCCCATATCCGCATCCGTTCACCGGCTGCCACCCGGGTCGGGCGCAGTGTTGCTATCTTTTTTAAATAATAAAATATTTACGGGCCAAAACCCTGGAATTTTTCTATTTCCTGGACCCCAAGAACCCGAGATTTCATTTACTTGACGCTGTGCAGTGCCGGAAATCTGCCCTGCCAAATATTTTCCAGACTACTAAAAGGGCCTGGAAATCTGCAGCCGCAGGGGCAACTCCTGCAACGTACACCTGTCTGCCGCCAAAACACACTCTAATGCCCTGTCTCCGACTGCTGGTTACCCTCCCATATGCATCCGCGACGCAAGGGAAGCGTGCGTAGCCCTACAAGACTGAGAATCCCTGTTGTAGCTGTGGTAGCCGGGGCCCTGCTGCGGAAACACGCAGAAATATTTCCCGGCCTGCCGCGGGGGTTTTCATTTCCTGGCACCTAGGAAGGCCCCAAAATCTGCCCTGCAAAGGTTTTTTGGCTATTGGCGACAGGCCGGAAACCTGCGGAATTTTATTTCCCCGTTTTGGAAGATAGCAATTATTATTATTATTATTGTTACGCCGGAATCCTTCGCGCCTGGCGTGTGTTAAGGGGGACGCGCTCTGAGGAGATGTCCGTCTCCTATATGCTGTCGTCCACCGCGTCCTCTCTAGCAGCCCCTCAACGCCACTAGATGCCCCATATCGTCGGGCGAACGCCGCACTGTCGCTCCCTATGGCATAAAACACCCCGGTTACCCCCCGGTTACCGACCTTCCGGGTCGGCCTACCGACCCCCTGGGTCGGTTACCGGGCGGTGGGGCACCTCGGTTGGGACCCCAAAGGGCAGTGCCCGAACCGGCCTCCTGGGTAGTCGGTAACCGGTCCCGGTAACCGAACCCAACTTTTCGCAAATGCCCTTACTATCATGTTTGTGATTGTTATCGTTTGCCAATCTCCATGGACCAATTTATCAAGGCATTGCTCACCCTGTAGTCGAACAAGGTCCCAACCGACCCAACTCAGCACTCGGTAACCGACCCCGTTTAATTATAGTCAAGTAGTTCAAACCTATGTTTATTTAATTGTTACTGACACATATTGGTTGCCAGTTCGTAGGGCAACAAACTAGTACAGGAATGTTGACCGTACAATGTGTCGCAACAACCAAGTGTACCTGGTGGAATGTCTTGGAAAACTTTACTAAGTAATAGTCTAACCATCTGTGGGACACGACCCGTTATTGCAACCTGCCAGAGTCGGGCGCTCCTGACCTCCAATCTAGGCTTACTAGAGTTAGCAGTCTCAGATTCAAGCGCTCTCTGGAACTTGGTCATCCGCCAGCTCCACAGCTGTGCCAGCACTCCCTCAGTCTTGCTCGCCGCTCCCAGCCACCGCACGAACTTGGCAAGCCGCCAGCCTCCAGCCACTGGATTATTCCCAGATTCCATCTCTGGCTCAAGCCTGATACACACCACCCGTTCCACCTAGCCCATCCCACTCCACTGATAGCTCTAAGGCAGTTACTCAAACTCCACCAACTACCCGCACTATTGGGACCGGTGGCAAGATTCGAACCTGCATCTCCTGTGCCGCACCCTGAGGGTATCGATCCTGGGATCTCCCAGGCCTCAATGTTTGGATTTTCCGGGCTCTACCAATTGAGCTACACCGGTTGGAAGATAGCAACACTGGTCGGGAGGGCGGCAAGTATGCCGTGGCAGAAGGGCATTAACAGAATGGAATTCGCAACAACGGCAGATACCGAGCTCAGTCTCGGCCACCGCTGAACAAGCTGCCACGGCGCCATCCGCGCCGCAATCGGCCGTACTGCTGTACGGAACTGAAACAACAAACAACCATTCCACTCGTCACTCGAACAAGATTTCTCTGCTATTCCTTCGTCATTGATAGAGTCAACATATAGTGTTCCCTCGTTACCATAGCCTCGTTACCATAGCAACCATATGTAGTACATACAGCAACCAGTACAACACGGGAGACGTGTGTATATATATAGAGTATAATCACATGCGTGCGCTACATGCACCGATGTGGGGTAATCCGCTGATGCCACAAGGGCTGCAAGAAGGCGATCGAGCAAACCGGGTGGTCAGTGGTGGGGGCTACGTCTTGTGTGCCGTGGCCCTGTTCCGTCAGGCCAGGTTGATTAATCGAAGCTCTGTGGGCGTTGAGTAGTAGTGGGCCGTGGGTGGAGAGGCACTGATGCGCTCTACGGCCCGCCGTTGGCACCATTGTTAGTTTTGAGCGGTTTTTGGGTCCCGGTGGATGGGATACGGGCAGGCCCCTGATGGTGACATGCGAGCTCCCGTGGCCCTTCCAGACTACGGGCCACCACTGGAGAAGTGACCCCACCTCGGGTGGGGTGCTGGTTCGATAATTGTGGCGCCCTGGTGGCTAATAATTCCGTCTGAGCGGACTTTATATATCCATCCCTAGCCGCCGTGGTTGGTTCTCAGGAACGGGTGAGTGGTTCCCTGATAATGTGGGCATGTACAGGGAGTGTTTCGGTGCAGTTGTGGAGCCTGTCCGGTGCGCCATGGTGGCACAAGTTCGTTAATGCAGTGTATGGTGAGGAAGCTCCGGCTGTCGTCGACCGATGTCCTGCAGGGCCGCTGTAACATCCCTGGCCGGCATATATGGCTGCACGAATCCCCCCCCCGGGTGATGGAGGATGGGTGCGCAGTCCTTGGTAGGGGTTGATGAGATGGGGCGCCTACTAGCCATCTGTATATATACGGTGAGGATATCGATCCACCAAGTAACGGTTACATCATCCTTCATAATAATGCATCATCCTTCATATATAATAATGCATCCACGGTCCCTACATAGCCCTACTCACGCACGTGTTCCCCCCATTCATTGGGGCGGCGGGGCGGCGGCGTTCAAACAGTGCGTGCGAATACATACATCAGATAGACGGACGCGGCATATATACGTCAGGTGTGTATGTGCAATAGCTTTGAATTGGGGCGGTGATAGATGTATGTATGTGGTGATGTGCTGTACGTAAAATGATACGCAGTATCAACACCTACGACGAGGCTTACTTGATCACATGCAGACGTGCTAGAAAGTAATAATAGCACTTCCATCATAATTTAGGGAAGAAGCCGGAATCCCTGCATCACCGCTAATGATACGAACCACGCACGGAACGAACCTACGTTTTTTCATCATCACCATGTCGCTAATAGACTTGGCAGTGTCCGGTAATACCAGCATACCTACCAGCAAACCAGCAGGCGCTCAGCCATGATAGATAGATGAAACTGCTACTCCGAATGAAAACGTGCGGAACCGAGCACAATCTAAAAAAAACACCGCGGCAGGCAATCGATCAATATATTAACACAAGCATAGCCCGATGCCTGTGTGGCCGCTCGTCCGTCAGGAAAAAAACACGCATACGTCTTCTAGTCTTCTACGTGCTTACCTATTCATCAGGCACGCACGTAAGTGCATGCCATGCCGAAGGTCCCAGGCAACAAATAAAGTGCAAGCCGAGGTCGGTATGTACAACGCACGCATGCGTGCACGTGTTCCTTAAGGCTAGAGATCGATAGAAGACTACTACAACTCCGCAGGGCCTCCATCCACGCACACACTCGCATGTTTGTATGATTCTGTTGACATGAATAGTTGAGAATTACATAACCGCTATCATCTTATAAGCAACAGCCGCACACAAGCTCACTTGCTTGATCATTATTATGTTATTAAGGATGTCAAGCGGAGGTCATCGGTGCGTGACAGCCGACGCTTGATCATGTTGTGTCGGTCACTCCTCTGTCAATACTTGGAAGGGAAGGCATAGCTGCTGGCTCCATAGGGCGCGCGACCAGCATCCTTCAGCCGGGACGGTGTGGGGCCATCATTCACGGCACCCTCCGAGCCGACACACATGCCGTACTGGCTGCGACCGAACCTGCCCACGTAGTTCGTCCACCAGTTGGCCAGGTCCCCCCTCGCGGGGCAGTCGTACCGGGTCGTGAAGACCGTCTCAACGTTCTTGTACGTCTGCCACTCCGCGCCCGCCCCGTCGAAGTACTCCTCCACCCCCAGCTTCGCCAGCATCGTGTCGTCGCTGAAGGCCTTTCCCGGGTAGGACTGCATCCCATGGCCGCCGGCCAGCACGTAGAGCACCGGGTGACCGCCCTGATCGTAGGTGATGCGCCCCAAGGGACGGAACGGATGGATATCGCCGTGGCGCGAGCCGCCCAGCTGCCACACGAACGGCACGCCCTGGTAGAACACCAGCCGGACGACCACCACCTCGAAGTCGCCGTAGTGGTCACCGTAGCGCGTGTTGAGGACGCTCGAGGGTACACAGCTGGAGATGTCCTGGGCCACGATTCCGCCCAATGAACAAAAGCCGTCCGTAATAGACTCCAGCCCGAGATCATCCCAGAGCGCAAACTTGCAGTCCAGCGCCTTATCGCATACACTCTTGACGGCACTGTTGACGGCCGGGATTCGCTTGCCAGCGTTGTAGGCGTAGAAGGCGTGGTAGAAGATGTCGACGATGCCGCCGGCGTTCTTCTCGACCACGGACGCGTAGATGGGGGGATTGATGCCGGAAGCAGCCTCGGGGCGGATGCCTTTCAGGTACGACAGGTCGGCTCCCGGGCGTGGGTTGATGAACATGGTGTCGTCCTTGGGAGCAGGACACGAGGGGCAGGCGCCGCTCACGAAGCTCCGCAGGGTGGCAGCTGTGGGCGCGTTCACATCCACCCCGAACTTGGCCTTCATGCACGCAGCGCAGGCGGCATCTGCCGGCAGGACCGTCCCGTTCGTGCAGGTGTCACTAGCAAGCTTGGCAATATCAGAGCCCAGGCATGACCCTGATATCACACGCATGAGGCCGGGAATCGAACCCGGCTGGTAGCCCCCGATGGCGGATCTGGAGAGGTAGTACTCCATGCTGGACGGGAAAAACTGCTCGGAGCTGTCGTGTTTGAGGATGGGCGCGAACTGCGACACGGCTTCATCCAGGGCGGCGCACCGCGCGCAGCCGGGGTTGATGGCTGCACACATGCATGCGTGCAGAGGGAAGCAGCAGCAGCAGCAGCAGCAACAGCAGCAGCAGCAGCAGCAGGAGGCGGGTACGTAGGGCATCGATGCAGGGGTCCGTCTCGTTCATCGCTCGATGACATATATAGTGCACTGGACAGGCTCCATAAGTGCTCCGGAACACATATACACATATACACAGACATGCATGGACTACTACTGGGAATACACACCAGTACTGAGTACGTATAAGCAAGTAAAGCAAGTGGAATGAATCTAGCAGAACCTAGATAGCAGCCACCGTGTGTACGTGATGAGCTGTGGTGTGACGACTGGGAAGCGGCGCGCGGCATGCATCGATCATGTCATGTCACATACGTACGACAGCAGGGACGCACGAGATACATGTGCACACCGACACGCGCAGCTGCATGTACTTACCGGTTGCGGATGGAGGGGAAGGGCCTTGGATTTTGATGTACAGACACAGGCGCTTATAAGTAGTGGAGGGCGTCACCGAGGTTTTGACCCATCCGTTCGAGTTAAAGCCAGCACAGGTCGCGTCTCTCCTGCAGAAGTCCGCGGCAGCACTGAGAG
This sequence comes from Eudorina sp. 2006-703-Eu-15, assembly GCA_003117195.1. Classification (NCBI taxonomy): domain Eukaryota; kingdom Viridiplantae; phylum Chlorophyta; class Chlorophyceae; order Chlamydomonadales; family Volvocaceae; genus Eudorina; species Eudorina sp. 2006-703-Eu-15. The sequence continues at coordinate 7,116 of BDSI01000245.1, forward strand.
GGTTGATGGATTTGATGTCATCGCCTGCGTGTTCCCTGTCAGCAACGGCAAGGAAGCCGTCGAAGCTCTGGCAGCTGGTCGGGGTCGGTTGACCTGCAGAAAGCATACATACGTGCATATGGAACGTATGGACATACAGAACCGCCACGCAATATGATGAGTGTATGTGCTTATCAGTGCGCTGTATATATGATATGTATCTATTCGCTGGTTAGTAGGCAAGGCAACGTGCAGTGAAATGATTGTTAACAGCAACGAGCGAACATGCATGCGACAGTGCCTCGCAAATGCGGCATATGCATGCCCGAATGCACATGTAACAATAATATGTAGCGCTTCTCAGTCATCATGCTAAAGCGATGGCGCTCTTACTTATCTTACTCATCATCAGATAGATCCTGTCCATCTATATATCCTTCCCTCCCAGCCTTTCAGGGACGAGCCTACCTTCAGGGGCCCCTTGCAGTACTGCCACTTTATTGCGATTCAACGTCCAGATCAGCCCATTCTGTACCAGCTCCTGGAGAGCCGCATTGTAATCGTACCGCGACGCGCCCACCATGGTCCCCGTGCCGAAGGAAACACCATCACTGGACGCCACCCGCCACACAGTGGCATCCAGCGATGCGCCTGATGCATGATCGATCGCATCGATTTAAATGTACGTAGCGTACGTACGGTGGACAGGCAGGGTACACATGTTCATCAGTGGAGGTCCAGCCAGCAACAGCAGCCAGGACATACAAGCAGCCAGGATATACAATTTTTACATTTACTTTGCAGGTGGTTGGAGAAAATTCGACAGGTTTCTGGCTGGCCTGTCGCCAGTATCCAAACGACCTTTGGCAAGGCATATGTTTATTTGGGGCCTTAATAAAAATCACCGAGGCAGGCCGGAAAGTGTTTCGACAGCAAGGCCACTGCTACCACAGCTACGCCAACAGCGATTCTCAGGGCCTTAGGGCTGAAGCACGCCGTGTGTGCGTCGCGGATGCATATGGGAGCGGGGACACAACGTCAGATAGAGTGTGTTTTGGCGGTAGACAGCTGTACGACGCAGGAAATGCCCCTGCGCCTGCAGATTTCCAGGCCCTTTTGTTAGTCTGGAAAATAGTTGCCAGGACAGGTTTCCGGCTCACGACAGCGTCAAATAAATGTAATCTTGCGGTTTTTGGGGGGTCCGGGAAGTAATACACAATATCCGGGGTTTTGGCCCGTAAATATTCATTCTATTTAAGATAGTAACACTGACCTGAACCCTCGTCTTTCCAAATATACTCCACACTGTTGGCGGGAACGGCCAGATCTCGCCGTACCGTCACCTGCCACCAGATTAATCAGATGCCAGGGTTAGGATGTGCACACGCCATTTAAAGTACATGTATGTATGATCATTGCGCATGCGTGATTAACAAAAATCATGCCGGCATACATATTCAATGATGACGGACTCCTAGGTATATATCCCCGCTCTAGGTAGCTAGCCGGCAGTTCATGCAGGGTTAGTCGTTCGGCAATGCAGCTTGGTAGTTTGTGATAGGCGATCATATTACGTACCAGGCCTTCAACGCTATCCGGCGGTGGGGGCTTCGTGTCTGCCGGGTAGTCTGAAAGACAGCCACACCCGGTGCGGCGGAAGACGCAGCCAAGCGCCACATACCTGCATGCGATCGACCCAGCAGCAGGTCAACAAGGGTACGGCAGGACGACATACATACATGCACGATTCAAAGTGGCGAGCGGAGTCGAGCGATCGACGGAAACCGCTCGTCCAATCAAGCAGGCGCTGTATGTCCAGTATTCGTACTCATCAATCAATAACGTCTTAGTACCGGTCGTCACATGCGCCGTGTATATACTACATGCACGGATTGAGCACCCGCCTGCGGACGTGCTGCTGTTCCATGGGGCAAACGAAGACGGCAGCAGATAAATGAATAGTTAGATATTTCGATGGGCTCACTGTAATAAGGCGGTGTAGCCGTAAGGACATGAGCCTAGGACGGATGGAATCGCGGTGCCCAGCAGCGCGAGTGGCATTTTCACCGCCCAGTGTTACATACACCCACTAACGCCGCACATACACCTGTATGTACGTACGAACGTACGTACCCGGGCGGCGGCACCGGGCACCACAGGCCAAACAGCACATTTGAGATGAGGCCTTCGTTGAAGGGGCCACACTTTCTCGTCCCCCATACGCGCCACCAACCAACAGGAGGCTTCACGGGCGGGTTGGAGCGGCCCAAGTTACGTGCCGCGAACATATAAGCGGTGGTGCCGTTCCTGCAGACAGACAACAGACAGACGTACAGCAGGTAGGGACGGACAGGCAGCTGATGACAGGTAAATCTATTTCATGATAACTCCGTCCGTCTGCCATACCTTGCTTAGCGAGCAAAATCATATAGACCAGCAAGCAAATGCCTATTATTGTGGGCACTTATTACCTCATCGCTACCATTACATGTACGTAGTACGTACACGTAAATAATAAATGCATACACATAAATACGGTAACATCCATAAAAAATATATTTCTAAATCAAATATAAATTACATGCACATACACACGAGCTTGCGTGTGGTGGTTGGTGAAGCTCAACATACAGATGGTACGGTCATCAGTGTTTATCGATTGCTACCAACCCACCCACCCTCACCGGAGCAGAGTGCCATCTGAAGCGCCCTTGATGGCCGTTTGGCCAAACCAAAGTCCTTGCGTGGGCTTGAAGAAGCGCACATCCTCGCGGGCTCCGGAGCCTAAGTCAGATACCGCCTCTATGAAGTAGGGTCCAGGATTGGAGCTGACATCGAAAGCCAAAAGCTCGACCGGGTTGCCGTCTGATTGTGCGCAGGTAGCAGACGGCAGCACGCAACAGCACGCAGCAGGCACACAGCAGGCAGGCATACATGGGCTTATCAGTGTATGGCGGGGTAGTTTGCAAATACAGAAACCGACACAGCGAGCGAGACTGTATACATTATTATTACTGTTTGTGTGGGCGGAAAATTAAGTAATAGGAACACATACATTCACAATAAGTAGATAGCAAACGCACGCGGACGAAGTTCGGGTACCGACGTCTGTAAAATGGAAGACTAACTATTACAGTCCATCTATTTGCAGATATAGACGAGCGAGTCGTCTATAATTGACCAAAATACGTTTTTGTTATAGCTTAAAATTTAATCGTGCGACGTGTAATGCGCGCGTCAGAAAGTGCAGGTTATCGCAGGTTGACTTTCGTTGTTAGCCGCGGCCAGCAGTCAAGAATGAAATCCATAGCCCAATTCGCTGTCGTAAAATAGCCAAGAACAACATATCTACAAGCTATTCATGAATTTCTGTCTGCTTCAGGAAAGCGGCTTGAAATAGCAAGCAAATGTATGAACAGAAGCAGTCAAGTGCTGTCCGCGTCCGAGTGATTCTAGTGAATCAAGAATTATATACATAAGGAGATATATTTATTTCTATATTCTCAGATGAAAAGCAACAGTACCTTGCACACTATCCGACTTGCCGTAACGGACAATTGCCAGTACGACAAGCTCTAAAATCTAAATAATTTCCGCAGCTCTGGACGGACGCCAATTTTTACAACATATGTAATCAGCCGTCAAACATCTCGCTATCTGAATATGATGGTAGCAGTCATTTCCAGCGTACAGCCTACTCTCGACGTTAGTCGAACGCAAAGACGAGAGATCTATAGACGAAGAAAGTTCAGTGTCTGGTTTACTCCGCATGCAGCGCACTTGCCAGTCATCATAAAATGGAAAGCGTTCATGAACGATGTTCTTACAAGGAATGAGGGCTGATTTGCGTGTAGTTGTTTTGATGCCGTCTTTAGTTACTTTAGTATGTAGTTGATAACTATAGTCGATCACTATCTATATATAGACGATGCCGTCTATAGACGATGGGCATGACAGTCGATCACTATAGTCGACGTCGTCTATAGAGAGTGCCTATAGATAGACGGCATCGACTATAGTTCATCTATTGAGACCCATCAACTATTAGATGATGCTCCTGTCTATAGACGCTAGAAAAAATACAGACGGAGCGACCGACACAAGCAAGCATACACATCGCACCTCCGACAGCTTCGCAGGCAGAGCGGTCGGCATTCGGCGCGGTGCCTCTGGCGCACGGGGCACACGGCCCGAAGAAACCATTGCTGACTTGCCCGGCTGGGCAAGTCGCACAAGCTAGGGTGTCCAAGCTGAAGGCTGTACCGACGGGGCAGCCTGCAAGCAATGCATGCATGGCGGAGGACCACGCACCATTATCAACAACGGCCAGGCTCTCCACGGTACCGATCGACGTAATATATAATCATTACGGCAATCAGCATGTGACTAATGCATTCGATAATACCGCGTTACCTATATATGTGTATGTTTCTAACATTAAATTATTACAAGTAGTAATGTGGTATGCAAATAAAGCTAAGCACATGCCGTGATGCGTCACAACTATAGGCTCCGAATGACGTAATAAACCCACCAAAAATCTACATTTGTGTCGTACATATACAGCTCCTGCGTCCATGGCCTCGTTCGTTCATTGCACCACTCACCTTCGACCGGCGCTTTAACCCTGTATATGTACTTGTTAATCAACCGGTCCATGCGCATGGCAGACAGTTCGCTGAGAGCGGAGGCGGCGTCGTATTTGCTTGATCCCAGCATGTTATTTGGCGAGAACCCATTGAGGCTGTCTGTGAGGCGCCACAATGTTCCATCCAGGCTAGCACCTGTAGCGCAACCGACGCCGGCACCGCCGCGGGATGGAGGTACAATGGTGAACGGCGGGGAAGATATATGCTATATGTGTGTGAGCTCGCTCGCTGAGGTTCCTTACCTAGCTTGCTAGCGTAGCGCTGTAGCGAGATAAACAGCAACGAGCCAGAATTTGAACAACGTAGTGCATTTTTAATCCAAAATTTTTTGCATGGCTTTTGTTGGTTGCACCAACTAGAGGCAGCGCAGCCAACGGAACGCGGTGCACCCGGCTGGGTGGCGCACGTGTGCCGCCTGCGTATAATATATAACGGCCTAATTCGCTTGTATATATCAGCTTTTAGAACATTAGTAGAATAATCACTTGTAATGTGCAGGAATTTGTTTATGATGACATCTACACAATTTAATATCGCGTTGCCTCAGGTTAAGGGGGCGGCCTCCGCCGCACATGACTCGCTGGAGGATCACCAGGGAACCCCAGTAACCACCCAGTAAACGGTGGGGGGACTTGAACGGGGTCGTTGAATGGCTGGTGGGGTACCTACCGGCTGAAGGGCATCATCATCATCATTATCTAATTATCCGTTCTTACCTGTTCCACTGTCGGACCATATTCTTACAGCGGTGCTGGCGCTACCCGAACGGGCGACAGTTAGATCTTCACGAATGGTCATCTGAGGTAGGAGGGCATGCATTGCAAGCAGCACGAAAAATCCCTGATATATTTGTTTGTATCAGTAGCAGAGACGAAAATGACGATGCATTCGTGCGTGTTTAGCTTGTTGGGTGCCACGCACTCGTCTAGCTTCCAGCCGGATGTGCATTATTGTTCATTTCAACGATGTTCTCTGATATTCCTGTTTTTGTAGCCGTGTCATTTGATAGTTATTAAATGCTGCTCACATGGTTTCCAGCAGACGGTGTGCATGTTTTCCGGAACATATTTTCGTATATGCACACTGTGCTATATACGTAAAATAATTCGTCCGTTCTTACCAGGCGCTCGACTTCGTTGGGTTGGGGACCGACTGTATCACTTCGGCGGAAGACACAGCCCATAGCCACGTACCTGCATCCATGTATCGAATAATTGAAGGAATTTATATATGTATGTAACAAGCAAGACAATAGATGTAAAACATAATACATTGCGTGCCATACATCCCGGAAAGGAAAGCGCCACCACTGGCGCAGAGTTGGTACGACCTTAGACTCTAAACCCATTGCCATTATCCCTATCTAAAATGATCCTGTCTAGCATGTTTCATTGCGTTGCAGAACACCAGTGAGGCCCGTGAGCACGCAGCCATTTGCATTATAGCAATACTTGCTTGTACCATAAGTAAACACCGGACAGCATATAACAAATATATTAAGCCTCCTACATATTTGAGCCAGGCGCTTACCCATCATACGGCGTCGGGCACCAGATACCGAAGCCCCTGCTGAAGCCCCACTTTCGATACCAAGATTTCGGCGGCATGAGGGGCGGCCTCGAGCCGCCGCCCAGAAACGAATTCGTCGCGAAGAGCAGAGCGGGTGTACCGTTTCTGAAGCATTCACGCAGCAAAGAAGCAAGCAAGCGAGACGGACCAGTAGGTTTACCAAAAAGGAAAAAATATAAATTAAACGTAAATACAAAAGAATAAAGAGAAGAAATAAGTAAATACACACGCAATTATTAAGAAATTAAATAAGTAATCAAGTAAGCCCTGGTGTGCTTACACATGTAGCAAAATAGGCAACTTGATAAATTAATAAATAAATAGATAGTAAATAAAAAAATCACCCGGTATACATCGCCGGGTATATCTGACACTGTCCAGGGCAGCTATCGGCAGCTATCGGGGAAACCACCTAAGCAAGCAATAGTCTACTGATGCGGCGGGTTGCTGCGCTTGATAAACCTTCACCCCATTCAACTGTAATTTACGCTAGCGAAGGACACCGCAATTGAAGCTACCAAAGGACACCGTTGACGAAGCATACATATCTACGTACGTAATTCCCTTTTACATGCCAGCCAGCCGGCCAGCCTGGCCTCCCCACAAGTAAGACTTACGGCAGAGGGTCATTGTTGTAATTGTCGACTTCGATTCCCGTCTGGCCGAACCAGTAGCCAATTTTGGGACGAAAGGCTCGCAGATCATCATTTGCACCAGAACCGGAATCATCCGTCATAAACTCGAAATATGGGCCCGGATTTGCGGAGACATCAAATGCGACGAGCTCGGGGGTAACGGAGCCACCTGCGGCCGCACACAAACATTACATATGGTGACATATTTAACGTACTGTGTGTCGTCCACGGACAGGGGCTGATAACATGCGTGGATGGGATAATAATAAATATATTGTTTGCATCTTCCATCACTAGCGAAATACGACAAGAGGGTGCTGCGTTTTTTGCATGGACACAGATATACACCTCGCAAGTAGTTTTGATGCTAGATGCGCGCTGTCTGCCTGCTCAAGGGATGGATGGATAGTGGAGATATACAGATAGAGACGCACTTACCAACGAAGACGCATGCAGTGTTGGTTGCATCGGGCCAATGACCGAATGGGCAAGGTCCGCATCCCGTAGCGACACCCCCAGTGAGAGGGATGCTGCCACGTTTGCAGGTGTTACAGGCACCGGTAGCAAGGTTGAAGAATTGATCCGCGGGGCATCCTACACATACCGTGCAATTGTAAGGGAATGCAAAATATTTATTAGCAATCATCAATAGGTATTGGGTGTAAATATTGGGTGACCTACATAGTATGTAGGCGATGCAATTATGACACTAATACACCCGGCCTAGCGAATATGTAGATAGCCAGTCGTACATGGACGTCAGGCATACATGCAGCTCCTGAACTCTATATCAACAATCGAGGGACCGAGATACATCTGCCAGTCATCGTCTCGTCGATACTTATAGCCCGGTGTGGGAGCAAATATATATCAGCACGGCAGTAGTAGATATTATCGTACATTGATTGTTGGGGTCACCCGCCGCCAATCAATCAAGCACCAACGTACATAGATATATATTTAGGATGTGAGAACTGTTTGTTACCAACGTCAAATCCCTGGTAGGTTTTGAAGCGGCTTTCAGCGCTCTGCCTGATGCCTATCCACCCATGGATGTAGTACATGCTGATAGGGTAGATACGTAGACACGTAACAGCGTGCCTGAAGACGTTACAAGGGTACGTTTGTTGGGGCAAGCACAGCCTAGGGTTTGGGTGGCGCCTTCATTTCCGTCCGGAAGCTACGTACACCAGTTCGGACCGAGCGAGCGACCCCTACCTACCGCTCGTACTGCTGGTGTTTATTTAGTTTATTTAGGGTTTATCACGCGCGCACACGGCGGCCGGGTGCGTGATGACCGCTAATCGTCGCTTTCCTAGGCAGAGGCCTGCTCACGCAAACAAGCTACGGAACGTACGTTCAGCCTGGCCAGTTACGTATCTTGCTTGGACGGATGGGCGGCCTGCCTGATACCTAACCACCCCTGCAGTGTTTCTACATACATTACATACATGGACACTGTAACACGAGGCTGAAAAGCGCACTTGATGCTAAGTGGCTCGAATTCCTGTTACAGACACGCACGCAGACACCCCCCGGAGGTAGGAGAATGGAGCTAGGCACGTACGGGTTGGAGGGCTGGGCGAGCTCAGTTGCGGAACGGCAGCGAAGTAAACGCCTGAAAACAAAATCGGGTGCATGCGGAAAGCAAAGGCAGCAGGCAGTTTTATTCAAGGTAGTAAGAAACGATGTCAGTGAGGCAATAATCTGGTCGAGAAAGGTACGGGTATCAGCCAAAGAACGGCCATCCACCATAGCTCGCCTCATGTCAGGGCAGGAACGACCTAGGTTGTTGCAGTGCTTTGCTTGATTACTTGGCGAACGTGACCTAGAACGGATATATATATATATATAGAACGGATATATAGTACGGATATATAAACGGATATATATAGAACGGATATATATATATTATACCCTATATATCAACCCTATACATACCCTACAATATATTTACATATATAATTATATTACTATGACCACGGAGTGATGATGTCAATGATATATTATTGCGTCCCGCCACCCCCGGCGAAAAGCAATACAAAGCCATGCGTGCGTGGATATATACTTTGCATTGCGTACGTAGGTACGTACGTTGGCAGTACAGCTGAAGGTTCATCAGCACAGCGCTGTCGTCTGCGGGCACACCCCCGCCCGATATGCCTGTGACCACCATGCCATCTGGGCAGCTGAACGTGGATTGGCTTGCAGTACTTGAGCCGAACCCCAGAATGCTGTTGACCGCCCATCCTGCATCGTACGGGATGCTGCTGAATCCTGTGTTCACGCAAACACATACGGGCGGGCGGTGCTTATTATTAGCTTGTTGTGCTTATTATTAGCTTATTATTAGCTTGTTATTAGCTTGTTATTATTATTTATATATATAATAATAACAATAATATATATATTGCATATGTGCAGGTGCATGTGTATATGTGCATGTGCATGAATATGGATGTATATGTACGTATACATACAATAATAATACGACCGGAAGGAAATATTTATGAATTCCGTTGTTAGGATCCCAGCGAGCCCAGCGAGCGGCGGCAGCTACTCTACCAGTTCAACACCTGGTCGAGTATATATGATATATAAACTAGCAGTGCTCGCTGTCATCATCACAGACGGATGGTACGAAATTAGAAGCACATCTGCGGCGTCAGCGGGTGACCTAAGGTGGCCGGATATATTCATTGTAAAAATGTACATGTATGTACGTAGTAAGAGCACGCACAAACCCTGCACGACGACAAGGAATGCACAATATAAATGCATATTATATATAATATAATAACATATAATATATACGTATGAATCACAGTAATTACAGTGTATTTACATATCCCTAAACCCTAATACATATATATACCCCTCAAAAATACATTATATGTAAGTAGATTACATATATTACAAGTATATAGAAGCTGACCTACCGCCCAGATTCTTGGAGACCCCCGCACTGCTGTACAAGCGGGTGGGCATGGCTGCAATGCGGTAAGCCGCGCCGTCGCTGCAGGTGATTGTGACTGCCGCGATCCAGTTATTGTAGCCAGACTCCACAGAAATGATGACGACGTAGGAGCCAGCATTGCACATAGCCACGGCCGGGAACTGCATCATGCCATTCCATCGGTTCTCCGACAAGCCGTAGGCGCCCAAAGCTGGGCTCCACACGCCGACAGTGTCAGCTGCGTGCATATGTACAAGTGGTGGCACCAGCATTCCGCCGCCGTGCAGCAATGCAGCAAGTGCGTGCAGCACATGAATGCGCGCAGGCGTATATAAATTAATTGTGATGCACCGCGCGAATGTATAAAGAAATAAAACTGTCGCACATTCGCCCCCTACCTATTTAACAGCGATAGATACACATACACACGCCCACGCACGCACAAATGTATCGACGTACCACGCACACATCGAGATACACAGACATGCAGATGAGCAATGTGTGCGTAAACAAAGGGTAAATGGACATGTAGACGGACACGACGGACTCAAGAGGTATGTATATATAGATAGGGGTATATATATATATATAACTCTATACATATATATACTGACGCACATATGGCACATGTAACTTACTTGGGACAAACGCATTTGACAAACGCATTTAGATACATTGATGATGAGAACATACCCTGCTCGACCAAAATAGATAATCTGTACCAGCAGCTTACAGAATCTAGACAATCAATCATTTACCAACCGGCGCCCTTTAACTATCTATCTATGCATTATTAATAATAACATACATCCGTGATTGTCACGTGTGTACATACGTGAAAATCACGCATGCATGTAGGTAGATAATCCACCAACCAACCTTTGCAGCCAAGGTTCAGCACCTGGTCATCCACTGGTGGCTTGCTGACACTGAGCAGGTTGTCCCACATCACTTGGGCGACGGATACCTTTTTGTCGTTAGCGATGTTTATGAGCGAGTTACCGTCGCGGAACGTAAATTTTAGGCAATTGTAATTATCAACGCCTGCAGGGGGCGGCGGCGGCGCCATGCCGGCGGACAACGAACAAATGCCAAGCAATACGCTCATGAATATTGTTATTAAGGATGTCATACATACCGCGGACCCCGCGGGATCCGTCCACTATCGTAACATCTACAACATCTATCGATCATTTATACGAATAATACATAGAACACACATAACGTCATTTATACTACTAGAAATGCACATATAATCATAAATGTGTGTGCATTTAAGATCGATATTATATGTAGGGTGACAAGGTGTATATTCCCGGCCATGGTCGTACATGTTTGTGCGTGTTGTGTTGTTCGTTGCATGGCGGGGCGCCTTAGTGCATGTATACGGAAATGTGTGCACACACGCACGCACACGCGCACACGCACGCACACGCATTCACACATAAGAAGGTAACTTTAAACCTACCTGGGAAGGCCGGGAAGCCGAACACCTGAAACTCCGGGATGTTCAGAACCCAAGGACATCCATTCGAGTTGCAAACTGTTGTGGGATTAAAATTCTGAAGGGAGACCCAGAGGCCTGCGACGGGAGTGTCCAGGTTGATCTCAATGACTGCGCCCTGTGTTGCTGCCTGCTTCCAAACAAGTGTGTTCCGTGCCACGCTGTCGCTGTTGTCTGATGAAATCGCATTCATGCCCACTCGGACTTCGGCGTTCTGAAGGCGATATTCAAACCCCGGGCGATTGAGAATGACAATTCGCTGGATTATGTAGAACTGGGACAGCTGGAAACCGATGTACGGTGTATAATCATATTCCGGTCCAGAGCTGACTGATCCCGGATATGCTGAATGGAACATCGTCTGGTTATTGCCGTCTGCTACCAAGGACACGCTGTTGTCCTTGGCAATAGAAGAAGCGACGGTCTGCTTGGAAGTGAGGACCAGATTGACCCCTGCACGTACACACCGCAATAATTTAAACACAGATATATTGATGGCAGGATAGAAGGCACTTTGGGTTTGGGTTATCTTATACAATTAACGAGGCTATGCTGCATGCCAACAGCGACGAGCAAGTGAGCACACATGTGCTCTAGCTAGCTACGTACGTACATATATATAGCTAGTGGATACTGTAGATACTGTATATACGGCGTGTGTGCGAGATCGGACGGAAGGGCGCGGAACATCAGTTGTTAACGCATGTGGAACAAACGAATCTGCGTTCGTTGGTGCGTCGGCACCGGGTTAGTTACGTCGACTGGTCAACCAGCGGCGCGGAAACATTATAATTAACACGTTTACGTAGCTGGTCACACAAGCAGGGGGCTTTGAGCCGTCCGTTCGCAATATCAAGAATATCTTCGCCAGCAGCAGGGCCAGCAGCTACAGCAGCAGGACATACAGGCAGCAACAACACGGCAGGATGCGTGCGAGGCGAGCCATCCGTAGCTTGCTTGCACGCATGGCTTCATTCAGCCGACATATATATTGTTGTGATTTTTCGGTCCGACTTCGTCCTTATCATCTTAATGCTAGTTTGTGTTTCTCTGAGAGACAAGTTTGTCAGTCACGATCTACCTACTTGGTGGGTCTTATTGTACGGAACTTAGATCAATCGTGCGCCGCTGCTATAATATCTCTGCAGCTAGCATGTTTCCTTAGCTGAATGTAACATCTATCGCTCGCCAGGACTTTGAGTGTGCCTGTGGTTCGAGGTACGATGTCAGCTCGCTTGTCCAGCTAGTGCTGAACTGGACGTTGGTCAGCTGTTGCAGCGTCAGGTCTGCGACGCATTTTCAACATATATACGTAGCTAGACCGAGGCAGGACCGAGGCAGTTAGACCGAGGCAACGAGACTGAGGCCGCTAGGCTAGCTAGACCGAGTCAGGACAAGTACATGAAACTATCCATGGATATAAGAGCTAAGAGAAAAACGGATGCATGCGTGGATGGGACTAATATTACAGCCGCCGATAGATATGTATCTGCACGCACGCCTCCACGTGCGTACATGTGTATGCGTGTATGCGGGCGTGCCTAACCTACCTGCTGATGAAATGATTGGAGTTCCGAACACCTGGAACTCCGGAATGTTCAAAACCCAAGGACATCCATCTGAGCTGCTGGCTGGTGTAGGGTTTAAATTCTGAAGGGAGACCCAGAGGCCTGCTACGGGAGTGTCCAGGTTGATCTCAATGACTGCGCCCTGTGTTGCTACCTGCTTCCAAACAAGGGTGTTCCGTGCCACACTGTTCTTGTCTGCTGATGAGATCGCATTCATGCCCACTCGGACTTCTGCGTTCTGAAGGCGATTTTCCCATCCCGGGCGGTTGAGAATAACAATTCGCTGGATAATGTATACTTGGGACAGCTGAAAACCGATGTACGGTGTATAATCATATTCCGGTCCAGAGCTGACTGACCCCGGATATGCTGAGTGGAACATCGTCTGGTTATTGCCGTCTGCTGCATTTGAAGCGTTGTAAGCGCTGCTGTCCTTTGCAACAGAAGAAGCGACGACCTGCTTGGAAGCGCGGACCAGATTGACCCCTGCACGTACACACCACAAAAATTACAAGAATAATGTCACACATCAGACAGACGATGCACCAGACATTGTTTCACGGAAGGTTATCGTACATACAGTGAGGGCATTTGTTGTCCTTATAGTCGTTTGTTATCGTGTGTACCTTAACATCTGCACTTTTAGCAGATCATCGGCTATACATTTATATATATGACTACTCTAAGCTTGATATTATTGTTGGTAGGTTCTGGCTGCCTTGGTATAGCTGCTGTAATTATTTCTCTAACCAACCTTGTACATACTTTTTAGATATTGGGCTCCCTCAAGGTGCATAATATTTTGAATTTTGGAATGCCCTGCCATGCCATACGACAACTTACAGTTGGAAGGAGTTACGGTCGTGCATGCCAATTTAATAAGGGGAAGGGGGCGTGGTCGCATAATGTACTTCGCACAATATTTAGGTCCTGCAGGAGAAATGTGACTTGCGCAGACGGCCCCGCTCAGCAATTATTCATGGCTCCCGCCCAACGCAATTTACAATCCCAAAATTGGCCGCCCCAGCAATACGTTTTAAAAAACCCTAAACCCTATCACTACTATCTGAAAGGTTTCTACGTGACACGTACGAAATGTAAGGTGTTCCGTATTGGTAATCTGTGAATACGGAGTGTCTTTTGCCGTACATACGGTGCGTGTACGAGCCATTGTGGCTCTTGTGTCGCTGCTTGCGAATACATTTCGTGGTAGTGCGCCCTCACCCGGCCCTACCCTATCACGAACACGTTATTCTCTGCGTGCAGGTAATCTTTTGTAACGTAATCTTTGCATGAAAACGTGAACAGCGCCACATCAATGATGCACTGCGTGAGCAGCACAGGGGACCACGCACACACTATCGCATACTCACTCTTGACGTACAGGCAGGACCCCTCGGACGGCGTCAGCGGCGTGGCGCTCGACTTAATCAATCCGTACTCATTGAAGGCCAGGCACTTCGGGTTGTCGTTGCAGGCGTTGGACGCGTTCTTGCCGTAGTATCCGAGATCATCGCCGCTGTGGTCGACGTCTGGCAGAGAGCTGTAACCCGGAAGCTGCTGGCAGAGCGTAGGTGGGCGAGGCGGGCTGGGCGGACTAGGCGGAGCAGGTGGACTGGGTGGAGTAGGTGGGGCAGGTGGACGAGGCGACGGCGGCGGAGGAGGAGATGGTGGGGCTGCAGGCCGCAGGCCAGGCACGCAGGGGGCCGGAGGATGTATGGGAAAGTAAACGAACGAGTCGTCACGGAGCACCGGTTACTCCACGCACCATCATTTTGGCATCCACTGCAGGTCTGCAATTCTGATCTATATCTGTAACAAACGTCTATCGGTTTTATGAATGAATGAATGACCGTTACCGTTAATGAATAACCCTAGCGGACCCGAAAGGGATCACCGGTGTATACCAGGGCAAACCCCAGCAGGCCCCACCGCCAAGGCGGCAAGACACCTCCACACCTCAACGCCGCACACAAAGTCACACCGGGCCATGACCCCATCCAGCCAGACACCGAAGCAAGCAGCGGGGCAACACCGACTACCAAAGTGATAGCAGAGAGCGCAGCGTGGCAAGTGATAGGCACAGCAGAGGGCCGAACCCCCAGAAGTGGATCAAGCCAACCACAGGGGAGGTCGCCCACACCACCCACACAGGCACCCCATTACCCAGCTACAAGCACCCTTGAGGCACCCAGCGCTGCACCCTCTCTAGGTCTTGAAAGACTTGGAAGGTTATATATACTTCATCACACGCGTGCATAATATTGGTAGTCCATTCATGCAAACAACCTGATATATATTATTATATAAAATACTAATCTCATAATATTGTATAAAAATAGTAATTTCATATATTAATAATATTGTTCCAGATAATAGAATGATATTTAGTGAGAATTGATGTGATTATAACAACGCACATTATAACAGAGACTTGCTCGTTCAGGCTGATGGCATGCATGAAGCCCCAGTATTATGCATGCGTCATGCTATTCAAATTAGCAATATACGCTTAGCCAGCTGCAGATTTGTGTCGGGCATCCTTGATTCGTAGGGAGGTGCCATCCGGTGCCTTGCTATCTAGCTAGGTACCTGTGTGCGTGCATCCATGGCTAGCTAGTTCGTCCGTCCATACATTCCGTGTAATAACACGTACAGCTTGCACACGCACACGCACACGCACACGCACACGCACACGCACACGCACACGCACACGCACACGCACACGCACACGCACACGCACACGCACACGCACACGCACACGCACACGCACACGCACACGCACACGCACACGCACACGCACACGCACACGCACACGCACACGCACACGCACACGCACACGCACACGCACACGCACACGCACACGCACACGCCACACGCACACGCACACGCACACGCACACGCACACGCACACGCACACGCACACGCACACGCACACGCACACGCACACGCACACGCCCCACACGCACACGCACACGCACACGCACACGCACACGCACACGCACACGCACACGCACACGCACACGCACACGCACACGCACACGCACACGCACACGCACACGCACACGCACACGCACACGCACACGCACACGCACACGCACACGCACACGCACACGCACACGCACACGCACACGCACACGCACACGCACACGCACACGCACACGCACACGCACACGCACACGCACACGCACACGCACACGCACACGCACACGCACACGCACACGCACACGCACACGCACACGCACACGCACACGCACACGCACACGCACACGCACACGCACACGCACACGCACACGCACACGCACACGCACATTGATACGTAAGTACGTAGCTTTTAACCTACCTGGGAAGGCCGGAAAGCCAAACACCTGGAACTCCGGAATGTTCAGAACCCAGGGACATCCATCCGAGTTGCAAACTGTTGTGGGATTAAAATTCTGAAGGGATACCCAGAAGCCAGCAACGGGAGTGTCCAGGTTGATCTCAATAACTGCGCCCTGTGTTGCGTTCTGCTTCCAGACAAGGGTGTTTTGTGCCACACTGTTCTTGTCTGATGAGATCGCATTCATGCCCACTCGGACTTCTGCGTTCTGAAGGCGATATTCAAACCCCGGGCGGTTGAGAATAACAATTCGCTGGATAATGTATACTTGGGACAGCTGGAAACCGATGTACGGTGTACAATCATATTCCGGTCCAGAGCTGACTGATCCCGGATATGCGGAGTGAAATCCCGTCTGGTTATTCCCGTCCGCTGCCAAGGACACGCTGTTGTCCTTGGCAATAGAAGAAGCCACGGCCTGCTTGGAAGTGAGGACCAGATTGACCCCTGCACGTACACACCGTAATGTAAACACAGATGGCAGGATAGAAGGGACGCGGTTTGGGTTATCTTGTATACAATTAACGAGGGCATGCTGCACGTCAACAGCGACGACTGAGCACACATGCGCATTAGCTACGTTGGTACATATATATAGCTAATGGATAATAAAAATAGTAATAATAATGTATTACGCCGGGCAACACCCTGGCGTGTGTTAAGGGGACAGAGACGATGAGGCTAATTAGAGCCCATACGCCGCCGTCACCGGCCCTGAGTCAAAGAGTTCCCTTATAGCCCACCCCGGTGCGTTCATTGGCGGGTTGTGGGGGTACGGGAATTAGCTCCAGTACCCGTCTACGTATCACGATATATATATATATATATATATATATATATATACATATATACATGTACTGCAGATACTGTAGATACGGCATGTGGGCGAGAAGGGACGGAAGGGCGCGGAACATCAGTTGTTAACGCACATGCGTGGAACAAACGAATCTGCGTTCGTTGGCGTGTCGGCACAGCGTTAGTTACGTCGACTGGTCAACCAGCGGCGCAGACCACCATTTTGATTATTATTGTTAAGCCGGTCACACAAGCAGGGGGCTTTGAGCCGTCGGTTCTATCGGTTCACAACATCAAGAATACCTTCACCAGCAGCAGGGCCAGCAGCAGGACATACAGGCAGCAACAACACGGCAGGATGCGAGGCGAGCCATCCGTAGCTTGCTTGCGCGCACGGCTCCATCCAGCCGACATATATATATACGTACCATATACGTACCATATATATATATATATATATACATAAACGTACCTAGACCGAGGCAGGACACCAAGTAAAACTATCCATGGATAGTATACGAGTTAAGAAAAATCGGATGCATTTGTGGATGGGATTTAATATTGCAGCCGCCGACATGCATGTATGTACACGGCCCCACATACGTACATGTGTGTGCGCGCGTGCCCAATCATACAGCTTAGCCTACCTGATATGATTGGGATGCCAAACACCTGAAACTCCGGAATGTTCAGAACCCAAGGACATGCATCCGAGTTGCTGGCTGGTGTAGGGTTTAAATTCTGAAGGGAGACCCAGAGGCCTGCGACGGGAGTGTCCAGGTTGATCTCAATGACTGCGCCCTGTGTTGCTACCTGCTTCCAAACAAGGGTGTTCCGTGCCACACTGTTCTTGTCTGCTGATGAGATCGCATTCATGCCCACTCGGACTTCTGCGTTCTGAAGGCGATTTTCCCATCCCGGGCGGTTGAGAATAACAATTCGCTGGATCATGGAGGGCTGGGACAGCTGGAAACCGATGTACGGTGTATAATCATATTCCGGTCCAGAGCTGACTGATCCCGGATATGCTGAGTGGAACATCGTCTGGTTATTGCCGTCTGCTGCATTTGAAGCGTTGTAAGCGCTGCTGTCCTTTGCAACAGAAGAAGCGACGGCCTGCTTGGAAGTGAGGACCAGATTGACCCCTGCACGTACACACCACTAACATTTAAACATATGGCCCTAAAACCCTTAAACCCTGTGACGGAGATGACCATACATTGTGGGATCCCAAAAATAGCATTAATGACATAATTCCACCGGATTGCAAGTAATATGGGGTGCACGGCAAGCAAGCATGTTGCTTGGGCGCAATCGATCACTGATGCTGCTTCAATACTATATACTGAAAATTCCTCGAGATCTACACAATCACGTAAACGTGTCATGCATCAGCATGCAAGCGCGGCAGAAGGCGATCTGCATGCCCACCGTCGGGCCGTTCGTGTCTTACGTGCCCCATGCCCCCAGCTAGGCCCGTTCTAACAGCAGCATACATGAACGAATGGTGAATTGGTGCGCGTGCTTAGTCGTCATCGTGCCGCACGGCCAACATTTACACCCTGGGTGCCAGGTACGTATTATTTATTATGTAACACATTTTACGCCACGCACAACCTATATCTTAATCAATGTTATTATCAATTTGATCTACTTGATCCCATTTCATTTATCGCCGACATTCATGGCGAGGTTTTCTTGACCGATCGAAGGGACACATGACTTGTGACTGCAAGATAGACCGAGCACGACCGAGGCAGGACTCTAAATAGCATTTATGGATATATGTAAGGGTAGAGAGAAAAACGGGCTGCATGCGTGGATGGGATCAATAATACAGCCGCCGACATGCACATGTGTACACCGGCCCACGTACACTACACACGCCCATGTACGCACATGAGTACATATGCGCGCGTGCCCAATCATACAGCTTAGCCTACCTGATATGATTGGGATGCCAAACACCTGAAACTCCGGGATGTTCAGAACCCAAGGACATGCATCCGAGTTGCTGGCTGGTGTAGGGTTTAAATTCTGAAGGGAGACCCAGAGGCCTGCGACGGGAGTGTCCAGGTTGATCTCAATGACTGCGCCCTGTGTTGCTACCTGCTTCCAAACAAGGGTGTTCCGTGCCACACTGTTCTTGTCTGCTGATGAGATCGCATTCATGCCCACTCGGACTTCTGCGTTCTGAAGGCGATTTTCCCATCCCGGGCGGTTGAAAATAACAATTCTCTGGATCATGGAGAGCTGGGACAGTTGGAAACCGATGTACGGTGTATAATCATATTCCGGTCCAGAGCTGACTGATCCCGGATATGCTGAGTGGAACATCGTCTGGTTATTGCCGTCTGCTGCATTTGAAGCGTTGTAAGCACTGCTGTCCTTTGCAACAGAAGAAGCGACGGCCTGCTTGGAAGCGCGGACCAGATTGACTCCTGCACGTACACACCACAAAAATTACAAGAATAATGTCACACATCAGACGATGCACCAGACATTATTACACGGAAGCAAGGTTATTGTATATACAGCGAAGGCAATTGTTATCGTTGTCGTCGTTTGGTGTCGTTCGGTATCGTGCGTACCTGAAACATTTGCTCTTTAAGCAGATCATTACTTTGGGCTGCGGCTGTATATGACTGGTCTAAGCTTGGGAGTGTCCACCGAATTTGCCCATTCCCTAAGGCTATGGTTTAGGGAATGGCCAAATCGATCCGGGTCGGGACAAAATGCTTGGACAGCCGGGATCTTCAGTCGGGTCCGAGTCCGCCCCCGGTGTAAGTGGCCTTGAGTCACGGTTAAGGGATAGCCCGAGATGTGCGCGTCAAGAGGGTCGGGCTAATGGTTCCGGCCACACGGTTTCGGGGGCCTGGTAACACGGACAGGGGCCATCGGCGGATACCTGCGTGAACAAAATACGGGTGACCAATGTCGACTCCCAACCCTTACATCGGCGGTCCCCTTAACACACGCTTGGGCTTAGAGGTCCAGCAGTAAAGTTTTCTTTCTTTCTGAGCTTGGGGTTATCGTTGGTAGATTCTGGCTTCCTTGGTTTAGCTGCTCTAATTAATTTTTAAATAACCTAGTAAATACTTTGGTTGCTCTATCTTTTTTAAATCTTGTGCTTCCTCAAGGTGCATACATACTTTAATTTGGACTGTCCTGCCATACTGACAGGAGGGTAGGAGCGGTAGGAGTTACGGTCGTGCATGCCAATTTTTAAGTGGGGGAGGGGCGCAATGTACTTTGTTGCCAATGTTTAGGGCCTGCGGGAGCAATTTAACTTGCGCAGGCGGCCCCCGCCCAGAAATGCTCCATGGCCCCCGCTCCGCGCAATTTACAGTCCAAAAATTGGCCGCCCGCCGGGCAATTTGACGACGGCGCGCTTTCCCATTTAGTCATGAATCCTAGCCGCCGAGCGATCTTATTTACCTAGATAGAGCATGGTATTAATATCATTCAAATATTATTAGTAACTTTTCTCTCACTACAACACTATCACTATCGCACTCATTATCAATCCGTCAATACTTGCACATACACCTGATTGGGGTTGGACATGAATACGTCATGTACGCGAGCGCCGACTGTCCGTCGGTCGGGCAGCGTGAAATGGACATGCATGGCAGTGCCATTATCCCATGCATCGGCTAAATTAGCCAACGAAACTGCACTAAGCAAAGTAGACAAACGGCGGTGCGTGGATGGATGAATATTAGCCCCTCGTACCGATGCCGGCTAGCTACCTTGTAGGTAATTTGTTGTAGTGTCCAATCGATCGATGCGCACGTAGCCATTATTACAATAACCCTATGGATCTATCTTGCTCGACTGCATGCCGGCATACGCAATCCATGTACGTACACACAGTACACACATACATCCACATATACATACACGCATACATATATAGACATGTTATGCACACCACGCACCAAGGCTTAGGGGTCTCGGCGAAGGGGGTGGAGACAGTGACGTCAGCAGCTGAGGCGGCGGGGATGAAGATTGAGGTGGCGGCGGGCGCTTGAGTGGTGGAGACCGAGGGGGTGGAGACGATCTCACGGACGGAGGTGACATTGGGAATGGCAGCGGCGGTGGGCGCTTGAGTGGTGGAGACCTGGGCGGTGAAGACGTCTTCGTTGGTGGAGATTGGGATGAAGGCGACGGCGGTGGGCGCTTGGCAGGTGGTGGCAGGGACGTTTGGAGCTGCGGCGGCGGCGGCTGCACCGCTTGAAGGCTGCGCTTGTGGCGCCGAATGTCGTCGTCAGCGTCGTTGGCGTCGATAGTGGAGCTGATGACAAAGGCGTCTTGCTGACGATGACGGTTGCTATCCTCGTCAATGCCTTCAATGTCGTCCGTCCAAGCGATCCATAAGACATGCATCATATCACACCGCGAGCGCGTGAACGAGCCATACGGATGCACGCACAACGAAGGGCGAATACCGAGGTGAGGAATGCACCGCGCGCGCGGAGGGTACGTTGGGCAGATGGAGAACGAATGAAGCACCATGCAAGCAACAGGGAACGAACTTTTTAAGCAAGCAAGCAAGGCCTAGCCACCTACCTAGCAAGGCCAACCTATCTTCCTTTCCTAACCGATCATGAATTCAAGGCGGTAGATCAATCATTGGCGGGGTCACCAGCCACGCACTCGTCAATGCAAGTATATATCTATGTAAATGTGATGCGAGCGACGGCGCTGTCATCATGCGTCGCTGTTTTTTTCCAATCCTTGAGGCTCACAGAGTTTCAACCCGCACTCGCTTTCTGCCGCCAGTGATTGCAGATACCAAGGCGAGACTACTGGTGCGGCGCGCAGCGAGAACCTCATGTATGCCCCGCGCGCGCCTCGGTCCGCCCTGCCCCCCATCGCGCGCCCACGGACACATACAAACCAACTAACGGAGGTGTGCGCGTGAAAATGTTTGGACGGATGGATTCGTACGCAGTCCAAGTAGAGGTACGAGCGAGTGTGTGTATGTTTGCACTAGAGCGCGGACGTGCGTGCGTGTGCACGTACATACATACCGTACATCGTTTGATACATACACATCCACGCACACACACATACGCATATTCACACACATTCACATACACATACATACCTGTCTGGGATTCTCCCCCCATCAGGAAGCGGTCAACGAGCGCCGCCTCGTCTGTTGAAACAGAGTCGACAGCTGCGGCCCCCTCGACTACTTCATGGTTGCTGGCAGTGGTGGTGTGAGACCTGCTGCCACGAGCGCGATCGGCTTAGTATTGATTTGCGTGCATGTTTCTCCGACAGACAGCCAGCAGGCTTGCCTCTATATACCTGCTGCCACTCATCAATGACGGATAATGAACGTAGTCAGCGGTGCGTGACACGCACCAACCACCACGCACGCACCCTAATCAAGCGACAGACAGACAGACATTATTTCAAGCGACGGAGGCATGTGAGCCATCCGTCGACCGCCGGCGGCGAAGGCAAACACACCACATAATATGCATTTCATGTATGATATCAGAGTAATTAGCTAGATAGGGTACGTAGCTAACGCATGCTTGCCATTATCCGCCCAGTCGGGCACATGCATGTCGCCCGCTGCACGATCCATCCACAACCGAGCCTACGTGCCTACCGGCCCATACGGCCGCTCGCCGATTGCGCCACTTGGCCCCCAAGGAGGCCATTGCAGCCCACGACAAGAAGGATCGCGATGGATAATAATGGCCTCGCGAAACACGTTTGCCCTCGCTGGGCCATGAGAAGGGAGGCTGTGAAGGAAGGAAGCTGCTGCCTGCTGCGGCGCCTGCCTGCTGGAGACACGCATAGAGCAAGCAGTAGGCAGGTCAATCACTTCCCCATGCATCATTGCAATCAGCGATCGAAACTCGCGGACGCGCACGGCCTAATCCACCGTGCGTCAGCCAGCAGCTGGAGAAACTGGATGTACGAAGTTATTAGTGGTTTAGCAGAGGCGTTTGATGGCTAAGTATATAGTCAGGCGAATCTTTTGAGGATGATATTATATTATTGCTTGATTGCGTTCTTTCCGAAACAAAGTCACGGGTAACGAAACGCGCGCACGCTTTGACAGCGGCCAGCTACAGAGGGCTCCAGTAATTATCGTTTATGACTTGTAACAGGCCGTAAATGATGGCTCGCGAGTTTCTCAAACATACACTGGAACAAACCCTCCCACACAATCATACACTGGAACAAACCCTCCCAATGCCTTCACGTACGGCGACGCGCGCGCGCGCACAGAACCTCTTACCTGACGACGTCTGTCACGTTCAGGTTGCAGTAAATTAAGTCCACCGCAAAAGAGACTCGTTCCGTATTAGTAGTGTCTTTGTATGCACGCTGGCAAGTGCCAGTGGAGCACACGGCGGGAAACACCTGGAGGCGGTGTTAGACTTTTATCAACTACGGGCTCCGAAGCCGCACCTTACGGAAACGTGCGAGTATGTAGCTGATTCTGTAACGGTTCAGCGGTTACAACTCGTCGCGTCCCGGCGCAGTTGCCGCGTGTGCCCGTTTAATTCATAGGCGCTACGTGTCACGTTTTATGCAGATGAAATCGCTATAGTGACCCTGATGTGCGTAAGAATTGAATACAGGCTGTAATAATGTGGAAAAACTCTTGACAGAGCTGTGACAGTCTGACAGAGGTACATTGACGGTGGCTAGTTTGATACAAGTTCAATCAGCAAGAAGAGAGAATCCTTTTTTATTATTTGTGAGGATTTTCATGCCAAGTGCGGACATGGCAAAAGAATGACACGCTGGACGGCGGCGTTTGCTGTCAGCTGGCTTTAGGTCAATGTAAATTAATCCATAACATCGGTTCGTAATACAAGTTACAAGATTTGTACTAAAAAATTAGTTTGTTGACTATACTTTGAATTTGTCAACTTCACCAATGTACTTTTCAGAGTGGTGACAAATCTTGGGCCATAGATGCGGCTTTTGCAAACGAGGGTTAAATTATTTGAAATCAATGCTTTCGATTGGACACTGCCTCCTGGGCGCCGAGTTATACCGGTAGTAGGGGGAGCTGCCTTACGTCTGTGTCTCTGGGTTGCTGGCATCCAGCATGGTCACCACTGTAGACGTCTCATTGATCGAATAAATCATGAGTGTTTGTGGCGCGTGTTGCGCTTTGGTCACAATCACCTGGAAAAGGCGGGCGAGTCATGGAGTCGACAGGACCACGATCAGGCGGATCAGGTCCCCACCTAGGTTTACAGGGGATATGGGGAGGCCCAATATGATGCGGGCCACACCCTGCCTCCCCTCAGACCGGCAGCGTATTGAAACCGTTATTACGAGGTGAAACCGGTGTTACGTCATGACATAATAAGATTCGTACCTAGGATGATTAATAAGAACTGTGACAATCTCCCCGACTTAGACCGAATGCCCTCAATCGGAGTATTATGAGGAGAAGAAGGGATAAAAGTAACAGGAAGTAACCGAGGCGATCCGAACCTGGACGTTTCGATACCATCGTTCGTTGTGGCATAACATTCGTACCTAGGATAATTGACTACCGCAACACCCGGGGTCCTGAGCGGGCGTTCCAACGGGCCCAGGTAGCTCGTGGGCGCCTCATCTCATCAACCCCGACGTTCCAAGGACTGCGCGCCTATCCTCCATCACCCGGGGGGAAGGGATAATGCAGCAATACCGACCAACACACCAGCCAGTTTACCAGTTGCTTCTCTTGGATACGTACCGCACCAGACCCGCCGAAGCAGTTGGCGGGGAGGCAGCCGGGATTCGAAGGGGGCGTATGTAAGTCGCATCTACGTGACGCAAATACACGTCGATAAAACCCTAGTCACTGCAGTCACTACGACCGCTATGTATGAATAGTAAGAGCGGGTGACCGACCGGGACTTAGCGGCCCCGAACACATACAGGGGTTGGACTAGAGAAGCGGTCATATGGCCCGCATGAAAGCGTGCGGTCCCAGGCTTCCCATTTGGTCGTTCAGCTCCCAGGCTTCGCGACGAGGAATAATTCCATTCGCTGGTGTATGCACATCGAGCTTGTGGGTGCGACAAGCTTGACGGCTATCACGACGCGGGGGTTGTTAGTTTCTTCACAATGGTCTCTGAGGCTGCCTCTTGTGGATCTTGTGGCACGGTGCTGTCGCCTGGAGCCCTGGACGTGTGCATGACGCGGAGTCGGACTGTGAGGCTTTCGTTTCCCTCGTCCCAAACCCAGCCTAGCCCTGCAACACTCCGTACAGGATCAGGTGATGAGCAATCGCGGCCATCCCTCCGAGCAGGACGATGACATCCTCCTCGGACGAATTTGAAGAACTAAGTACCGGTACCACTACAGAATCCATTACGTGCTGTGATGGCCTGCCTGCGCGACGGCGACCCGTGATCAGCCCTTGCCGCCCCTGTGGGGGGCCTGCTTACATGGCGGGCCCACCATCCGTAGAGCGCGCTTTCGCATGTCGCACAGTACTCCGCAGGGGGCAGATACGGTAGGCACGGTAGCCATGACTCCTGGCGGCGTCCGAATGTCCCGGCCGAGGGACCAGCCCCACCCACGCACTCACCTCACATTCACCCGCAACGCGCTCGGACGCACATGTCAGATGCATAGGGTGGCTGCCATCCCGTTGGCAGTACGAGCCGTACTCCCCAAGAATGTGCCATGCCTCCGGTGCGGCATGTCGCGTACGCATGCATGTGTGCTGTCTCCTGACGTGCACCGTGGCATGCGCGTGAGGCCACCCCGGCGACGCACAGACGACCGGACCCCACGTACGTCACGCGAATAACTGCAGATGTCCTCAGCACCTACGACAACATACCGTACGGTGGTCATGCATGAAGCACACCTGCGCAGCGGGGCGCCGCTGACTGCGCCACCGCGTGCGGGATGGATCTCCGGGGGATGTCAGCTCCGGCAGCCGGGGCCCCTGGGATCGGCCGGGGCCCCTGGGATCAACGTGCTGTCCCAGCGTGTGGCCCCCTTCCTGGGCCCCTGCCCATACACGCACACACACACACACACACACACACACACACACACACACAAACACACACACACACGGGTCTCTTCTCTAAACACACATACACACGAATACGGTACGCCGCATCCCCAACAACCACAGACGGCGTTTCGAGAAGGCTACCTGCACATACGTGAGACGCACAGCCCCACAGCCAGGTACGCACTTCTTCCATCCGATCATCAAGCCTCCGGCTTCCGTCGGCAGCAGCACATCACACAGCCTCCACCCGTCCGGCCACAAAACCCGAACGCTGCCGTCTACCGACGCTGAGGCAGCTGCCGCTGGCGCCGCGTCCCACCAGCGGTTGAGCCTTCGTGCCCGGCCCCGCGGGAATCTGGCCCCGGGCGGCCCCGGGCGCTCACGCCGCCACGGCAGTAGTCCCGCAGAGCGCAGACTACGGTCGCTCCCGTGTGCACCTCCCAGTTCCCACGGCCCTCCAGCAGTCCGTAGTGACCGAGTTATTACCTAAGGGGCGATGTGGGCGACAGCTCTCCAAGAGCAATGCGGACGGCCGTCAACTGCTTGCTTATCGCCGCAACACACGTCGGGTCGACAGACGATTTCTTACTGTATGGTGTGGTGTGCAGAGCATTACTTTCAGCATGCGCAAGCCCGGCGACCGTGCATGTCCCTGCCAGTCCCTGCCAAGCGAGGCCCCACGCAACCTCACGAGCATGCCTGTCATGGCTGTCATGACTGTCATGATTGCCCATCGTCTCCTTCGCACAGGGTTCACGTGTGCGGGCAAGGACGGTTTAGAGGGGGAGACGGGGCACCCCAAAGGCGTCTGTGACCCGCTGCTGGCCAGCTGCCGCGTCCCGCAGCGCCTGGAAGGGCACCCGACTGCCGCGCCAGGACCTCCGAGCAGGGCTCCTACATGACTACACAGCCAAACCCTCCACCTCCCGGGCCGTCTCCGTTCCCGTTCCCCGCCCCGCCAGGACCCGCCGCCCCGCCGCCGCCGCCCTGCCCTCCTCCCGCCGCGCCCTGCCCTGCACCGGCCCCGGGCGCAGGCGCCCCAGCGGCAGGCGGCCCCGCAGGACCCGGCGCCGCCGCCGCGCCTGCGGGTCCGCCCGGGGCTCCCCCTATGACGCCGCCGAACATCAGTTGTGGGCCCTGCGGACCCATGTTCACATTCATGTGCACGTGCTGGCCGGGTAGACCCAGCGCCGCCATGGCCACCCCGAGCACGAACTGCATGCCCATGCCCTCCAACTCCGCCATCATATCCTCGTCGACCTGCTCATTGCCGTCGCCATTCGCTCCGCCGCCGCCAGCGTCACCGGCGGCGCCCGGGTCGCCGGCACCACCGCCGCCGCCGGGCAAGTCACCGTCCGCGTCGGCGCCCGCGGCGTCAAGCATGTTGGCAAGCGCTGCCGCTGCTGCGAGCGCCGCGGCTGCGACGCCCTCCCCTCCGCCACCACCGCCGCCGCCACCACCACCTGCTTGTGCGGCGTTACCACCGCCGCCGCCGGCAGGACCTGCGCCGCCACCAGCGGCTGCAGCGCCGCCGCCGCCGCCGCCACCGGCCTGCACACCCGGTAGCGGCGCGTCCCCATCGCCAGCGGTCGGATCATCGCCCTTATTGAGGGTGATGGTGATGAGCTTCATGCCGACACGCGTGTACGGCAAGTTCCGTACAAGGGACTCGTACAGGTCTCTGCTGACTGTATGCGCGTCATGCAGACCTGTCGAGGGCTTGGCATCCCGCGCCGCCGTTGACGACGTGCTGGGTTCCTCGCCAACAGCCGCAGGCCCCGTCCTGGACACCGGTTCGTGTGGCCGAGGAGGCTCCTGGAACCGGGAGGTCGTAACAGCGGGCGGCGGCACCCCTGCGGGCTGCGACGGGCCTGCCCCGCTTGCATCCCTGCCTGCAGCAGCCGCAGCACGACCTCGAACCGGACGGTGGTTGCCAGCGCTCCGCTCCGCATCCGAGTCGTCATCTGAAGATGACTGACTCGCATGCATCTCGTCTGGCGGCTGATGCGCGTCGCGACGCCTGCGCTTGGCTTGCCTGCCCGGCGCGGCCGGAGACAGGGCTCGTTTGCCTTCCTGGGCCCGGACCGCGCCCCCTTGCGCCGGGTTGCTCCTCGCGGCGGCGGCGCCGCCAGTGCACCCCTGGGCGGACGCCGCCGCCGGCCCCGCTGTGGCCGTCGACGTCGCCGCTATGGCTGCAGCCGCCGCCCGGGCCGCGGCACGGGTGGTGCGCTGAGTGCCCGCGGGCGTCGCGGATTGTGACTGGCCCACAGGTGGCAACGCAGCGCTCCGCGCCGGCGCTCGCCCCGCTCCCCCTCGCGGACTGGGGTTAGATGGCCCCGCTTCATCCGCCGCCGTCGGATTCGATGGTCCGGCCGCGCCCGTCCCTGCCGCTGCCTCCGTCGCCGCCAGCCCTTGCGACGGCCGCCCCGCGGCTGGCTCGGGCCTGGCCGCCCCCCGCCGACGTGTACGCCGCCCAGCCCCAGCCCCAGCCCCGGCTGCAGCTGCAGCAGCAGCCGGCGACTGCGGCTGTTGCGCTTGCTGTTGCGGTTGCGACTGCGACTGTGGCTGCGACTGCGGCTGCTGCTGGTTCTGATTCTGCGGGGACCGCCGCGACTGCGGCTGCTTCTTCTCCCGCTGATCCGCCGGGTCATGGAGGCTGAAGCAGCGGGTGTCCACCACCATGTGCAGCTTGAGCCACTCCAGGCGCTGGAGGGTGGTGAGGCAGGTGAGGGACGGCACGCACAGATCCCACAAGCCCTGGACCAGCAGGCTCTGCAGGCTGGGAAGGGCCTGCGGCGGGCACCGAGAAACAAAACCGGTATCGAGGATACCAAACGTGGACCTCAGCACGAGACCGCTTTGGACACAGGACAGCGAGAACGCGATCAATGCACTGATCCACCCAGTGCTTACATACAACACAGACAAAGGCATGTCCTACTCAACTGGCATGTCCTGCTGGGCTGGCACGTCCTGCTAGGCTGGCATGTCCTACTCGGCTGGCATGTCCTACTCGGCTGGCATGTCCTACTCGGCTGGCATGTCCTACTCGGCGGGCGCTGGTTCACCAACCGCGCGTCATCCACCCCCAAATCAGATCGGGAGCGACACCAGGCTACCTCACCGCCAGGTGCGGCACCATGGCCGTCATGCCCTCGCAGGAGTGCGGGATAGGCAGCGACAGCGACTCGAGCCGCGTCAGCCGCCCGATGTGGTGCAGGTCCGCCAGCAAGTCGGCGCACGTGAGCGACATGTTCAGCCGCTTGTGGGCCGAGTCCGGTGAGAAGGCCTCTTGCAGGTTGAGCTGGGTAGTGCGGGGTTCAGGGTTGTTTTCGAGGTGCAATGGGGGCGAGGGAGGCGGGCCGACGGAGAGGCGAGCGATCGGGTTTCAGCTGCTCGAGTCAGGCAGCAGCTAGTAGAGGTTCAGTGCAACCAACCCGGGTGGTCGCAGCGGGACATGCACAGGCCGCGGGGCCATGCACCGCATGCAGCAGGAAACAGCAAGAAGGAAGGAAGCTCTCATAAGCAGCAGCAAACCACAGGCCACACCGCGCGCCCAGCAACGAAGCGCGGTGACCAGCGCCGCAACCCATCTACACACTCCGGGGACCCTTTTATTACTGCAACCACAGGCAGTCCTCGCGACGGAACTCGCGCCCATCCCATCGCCCATTCGCTTCCCCCGCAACGCACCTCCACAATCCCCGGGCAGCGGTCCACAAGGCGCTCCATGCTGCTGACGCCGATGTTGTTGCGGAAGAGCGCCAGGCGGCGCAGCCGAGGCCCCAACGCCAGCTGCTCCAGGTTGGTGAGGGCGCAGCTGTGCAGCGACAGGTGGCACAGCTGGGGCAGGCCGCTGCCGAGGACAGCGCCTGCGCGGGTGACGTACGGAGGTCAACAGGGGCCAGTCAGGTCAGGTCTCATCCCCCGGGCAGTGATGACGGACGCGCGACGCACAAAGATAAACCGCGTGCCCCCGTCATGCCGGCTCGTGCGCAGCGTGCGTAGGGTCAGGACACGGCCGACGCAGGTGCACAGCACGGCGTGTGCGGCTTTTGGGAGGGGCTTTAAACAGCGGGCGGCCACTGAGCATCGGAAGGAATCGTCGGAGGACGATACGAGCCCCAGGGGGCCGAACCCTAAACCCGCGGGCATCAAGGCCGTCCAGCAATGCTGCCGCACGGCCTCAAGACCACAGACGCGCACAGAGCCCTGCTGCCAGCCTGCCACTCCTCACTGGCCCACCTTGCAGGTTCATGTTCTGCATATCCAGCGCCTCCAGACCCGCGGGTAGGCAGTCGACCTGCGGGCAGAGGCACGCGCGCGGGAAATGCGGGTGCACTGAATCGGACCCAGCCACGTGCCGCCCTCCAACTGCCGCCACAACTACCACCCTTCATCAAATGCACAACAGGGCGTCCTTCCAGGGATCCTGGCGAACAGAGGGCACCCGCGTCACCATAGTCGAGTCGCTGAGGTGGCTCGCCGTGACGTCACCCGGATGATGACTGTACCCTCTGTGGCGCCCATGCGGATAACGAAACATGTACGGCACTCCCGTATCATCAGTTCGTTGCAACCCGGCCCCTGCAGGGTGCGCCGCAGGCCGCACCTGCACCGTGGCCTGCCTCCTGCCTTGCACCACCTGGCCCACGCCTTCCGCGTTCACGGTGCCCTCGTCCGGCGGCCTGTTTGCCAGCGACAGCCGCTTGAGGGACGGCGGCAGCAGCGGGCCCAGCGTGTCGGGGAGCAGCCCGTGGATCACGAGCTCCTGACGGGAGGGACGGGAGGGAGGGACGACGGACGGGCGCCAAGGAAGAACGAAAAAAATCCAGTAGGAGACGTTGGCGTGAATTGCAGCAACTGCACCTATCGCAAAAGGGTCCAGTGTCAGGTCTCACGATACTGCGTCCAGCGCGTCATGCCAGGAGCCCGTGCCGGGGAAAGCTGTTCAGGCAGTGAGCAGCACGGCCGCAAGCGCGCGCGCAGGCCTGTGGGGCGGACCCATACCAATGCTGGGTGCATAGCTCCGTGCACACAAACCGCAATTTCAAAGCGCTGCCGCTGGCCCGCTGGCCCGCTGCTGCGGCAATGCAGCGAGACGTGAGACGACGCGCGAGGAGCCTATACAGACCGTCATAATGCTGTTGATGCAATGGACGAGCTTGCGGCCCGGCGCAGACGTTTCGACGCACAACCAGGAGGGCGCGGTAGGCATCCCGCGCCTCGTGGGACCCTTAGATGTGGACCCTAAACCCTAGACCAAGTACTTGTGACACACACACCCCAGGGAGCCGGTGTCCACGTGAGCCCCAACTGGATGCCCCCTGCGGCCCCGACCCACCTGCGGCCCCGACCAGGACACGGAGGGCTGCGCGGAGGCCGAGGCCTCACTACCGGGGCCCTCTGGCGATGTATCCGACTGTGGGCGGCGATCCGGGTGGTTGTGGTGGGAAAGGGGGTTACAGATGTTCAAGGGGCATCGCGAGAGGGAATGTATGGCTGCCCATCCTTCAATAAATCCCCAGTGGTTCGACACATCTCCCGATCCGCCACCTGATTGTTGGGAAGGTTGCAACCAACGAGAGTGAGTCATATGTGCGTTGCTTTCAGACCCAAATGTAAGGCGGGCCCCTGCGGTCACGAGCCTGAGCCCTAAGGAAGTCGCGGCCCCTCCAGTGCCCCGCCCTGTACGCTGAGACCTGACCTCTCACCATGAGCACCCGGTTGCTGACGTCGAACGCCTCCTTGTCGCGGCTCCAGACCTGCAGCATGGGAACCCGAGTGCGGTACGGTTACGCGCACGGACTCCGCATCACGAATTACGCATCCGGTTTCATGAACGCGACAGCAGGGACCTACCAGACCTAGCAGACCTACCATCGCCAGCCATGGCGCGGGCACGCATCCCTTACCTGCAGCTTTCGCAGCATCGCACGCGGCGGCTGCTGGGGCGCCGCGGCTCCAGCGGCCCCCGCTGATGCCCCCGCATCAGATGAGGTGCTTGGGGCCGAAGGCAGCGCCCGGAGGACCTCAACTGCGACCCGCGGGTCGCTCCAGGTCACATGCAACATGACCAGGGACCGCACAGGAAGCGCGGCGAGCAGCTCCTTGATCTGGGTACCGAGGTCAGCGCTTACCTGTGGGTACACACACACGCGGGTTTCTAAACACACACACGGTTTGGATCGGGCGAGTTTGGATAGGCTGAACACATAGCGTAAAACTTGACCCATGCGCCGACCCTATCGGGGCCTGGGTTGCTGCGTTGAGACCTTTCGGAAGAAAAACAGAGTTGGTGGTGACGGGCTGGCTTCCTTACTAGTTGTGTGGTTGCGAACACCAGGCAGGAGAATACACATGCGCCGGGACCTCAGACTCAACAGACTCTCCGGCACACACACACACACACACACGCTGGGCTTCGCTTCTCGCGGCTCAGTTTCCTTTTACACACTCACATACATCGCGATCTACCGCATCGTTTCTAATCCTCCGCCCATCACACCGAAACGCCCAACAACAATACGCGACGTTCGAGACCCTCCAAATGGCCTGCAACCCACCAGCCCCATGCCACAGACGTCCAGCGAAATCTCGTCCTGCGGAACAAGGCAAAACACCGGCGGCACACGTCAGGTCGCATCCCACCTGAGGGCTCTGGCTTTTGTACTCAGATACGTTCTCCAAACATGTCAGACCGCTGATGCACCCCGATAAGATGCGTGCGCGGTGCAAACAGCAATCACTGCTGTGCCGGAAGCGGCTAACCGCCCACCTGCGACGGGAAGGGCTGTAGCGGCAGCAGCTGCGCCGCGTCGTCCAGGAGGGAGTGTCCATCGCCGTGCCGCACCATCACCCGCACGTGGCGGCCGGGCCGAGCCCCTGGCGCGCCTCCCCACTGGGGCTGCTGGGGCTGCTGGGGTTGCTGGCCCAACTGGTGGGGGCAGCCGGCCGGGCAGCCGGCCCCGCCCAGGGGCGACGCAACGAACTCTGCGGGGGCGTTGGTGCAGGCCAGCTGCAGGTGCGCCAGCTGCGGATGTTCCGCGAGGAGGTGCTGCCCCATGGGCAGCCAGAACGGCGCCGTGGCGGTGATGCACAGCGTGTGGAGGCGCGACAGACGGGACAGCACCTGCAAGGATGGGCCACCCCGGTGCGGAGCAGCAAACTGGCGTCGCGGCTCGTGCAAAATGACGTCGCGGCCCGTGCCGCATATGCATGCCCCCCCTGGGCGTCTGTGGAACGATGCTGCACCGTTTAGCTGTCTGTGGTCGCTGCCGGCTATGGCCCTTCCCGCGCAAAGGCAAAGCTGTCGGGTGCGCCAACGCTACCTGGCATCGGGCGGGCCGTACACTCATGGGCTGTTGACGCAGGTCTAAGCGATATCTGGGTTGCTGCTGCTTTCCCGTCCGTGGACGCCTCCTCCCAATCGACCGCCGCCGCACCACACCTACCCACCGCGTTCAGCCGAGTCCATCCTGGGTACACCCGGTTCGCGTACTCGAAGTCCCGCACCATGCGCCCATTCATGAGCATGATGGGCCCCGGCGGCGGTACTGAACCGGAGTCGGGAGGGCCGTAGCCCTCCGTCCGGCGGTGCCAGTGCAGCGTTGCCTGGTCGTCCTGCGAGGCAGTGCCAGGCACATACAAGAGCCGTGATTGGTGGTGGAAGTAATTGCGAATGGCAACATATTTGAATGGGCTGGGGGCGAAAAAAGCGACTTACATGCACGGACCGCGACCCCCACGCCGTCGTGGAGGGGCGCCCATGGAAACGTTCGCTTGTGGGCACGGTGCCGTGCCCACTGAAAGCTGTACCGCTCTAAAACCCTAACGACGGGACTTGGGAGGAGGCCCTCCCCTCCGCGCCATCCCCCTATCGCGAACTCGCATCCTGGCCTACCAGGTACAGCTCCAAGTGCTCCAAGCCGCCCAGCTCCGCGAGGGGCGCGATGTCGTTTGACGTGAGGCCATTGAGGGGCAGCAGGTCCAGCCGCCGCAGCTGCCGCAGCGCGGCCAGCACCGCGAGGCCCCCAGGGCCGCGCCCCGGGACGGCCGCCCGCGGCCGCAGGTCCAGGGGAACTGCGAGGCGCAGACTGATCAGCGCCTGCAGGAAGGACGATGGGGCAATCGAGACATGTACGAGCAGCCACAAGCTGTACCCAAGGACGTCACGAACACAGCCATAAGCCACAACAAAAACCCTTGCGGGACGACCCAGTCCGATTCCGTGCCCGAGAATCCAGCACACGCCAACCCAGCGGGGACAACTGCCCAAGCACAGTGCCCGGATGGCGTGCTACCCAACGCGCAGCAGGGCCGCGGCGCTTGAGGCCATGGACCCGATTGACCGTCAACGTACCGGCAGGCGCTGCAGACAAGCCAAGTCCAGCAGATGCTCTCCCTCGGCGGGTCCACTAGCGCCGTGGCCTTCGCGCCTGTCCCCGGGCCCACCAGCTCCGGGCCCATCCTGCAGCACCTCCAGCAACGCGGGCGGCAGCCCCAGCAGTTGCAGCAGTGGGGCGCCCGGCCTGCGTTCGGGGTTGGTTGGGTTCGGTTTGGGGATACGCAGGAGGTCAGGCACCGTGCAGCACAGCACGACTCAGCAGCACGACTCTGTGCTTTAGTCTTCATTTGTGTTATTATTGCGCTACACGGACATGTCGTGGCAGATCGCTGCAATACGCAACCGCCTAGACAGGTAGGTCGGCTAGTCCCCGACGCGCGTGCATGGTGAGCGACAAGCAGTCAGCCGCCTTGCCACACATACAAAGCGACATGTAGCCGGCGTGCGGAAACCACCAGCAAACACTCCGACTAACCCATTCTACGACAGCGGCAGAAGCAGTTGGGACCTCTTAAGCAAACCCTCCGACTAAGCCATTTCACGACAGCGACCTCTTAAAACGCCGGCAATTCGTTCATGCATGCCAGCAGCAGGATCCACTCGGGGGTCAGTAACGTTTGGCAAGTTGGGCAACACTCCATGGTATATCACCTGCGAGAGAGCCGGTCCTTGTACCGCTGCCGCTCCTTCGCTATCTCGTTGCGATTGATGTTGCAGCGCAGCACCAGACGGTTCACGCGCGGCAACACAGCCTCTCCTCCCTCGCCCTCCCCTCCGCCTGCATCGCTGCCTTCAGTGCACCCGGCTGGCACCACAGCTTCGCCCTGATGCCGCGACGCCACGCCGTCCGGTTTGCTCCCCAAGGCTGCACTCCCAGGCCTGCCGCTGCAGCGACTCCCCGCCGGCCCCTGGCCTGTCGTCTCAGTGCTGCCCGGACCAGGTCCTGGAGTTGGTTGACCGATCTGATCCGAGCCTAACCCATGTGAACCTGCGGGGGCTGCCGCCCAAGGTCCCCCAGTCGGTTGAGCTGCTCTCCAGTCGGGTCGCCGGCCGTCCAGCCGCAAGTGCTCCATCACCGCCTGCTCGCCATCGAAATAAGACCCCGGCAACAAATCATGCCTGACCAGCCGGTGAAAAACCCTGTGATTCTTGCTGCAGGAAGCGCATCCCGTTGTTGCCCTCCCAATCACACCATTCCATCAACCACCTCGATATGCATGGCGAGGTTCGGCCAACCTCGTTTGGATGCCATTGCTGCTGGTCCTTGTGAAACGGCCGGCGGCCTGGTTCCCCGCTTGCGGTATTTCCAGCCGCCAAGTGGAAATGCCCCAGCCGCAGGCCGACCAAACCCTACGCGGCAACTGTTCTGGCGCAGTGCACAGTGCCGCTCGGTCCACTGCTTCATGCGTGACCCATTCCCATTCTACGCTTCCAGTGAACTTGCCCGTCGTCGTGCCTGCGGGTCGACTCCCAGCAGGACACCTCCACCTACCTGCAGCTTCGGCACGTCGCCAAATTCCTCCAGGATTAGGAGGAGAGAATCTGCTGCGGGGTAGACCTCTCCACAGCGTTGCAGGTCCCGAATGACCGAGTCTGAATCATTGCTGATGAGCTGCATCAGCTCGCGGACGGACCTGCAAACCGCAGACGAACGTCAGGCAGCGTGCTGCTCACATCCGGTAGCAGCGCCTGCCACAGCTGCCATGTCACCCCAGTGCATAGTGACGCGGTGGACAGACGCACACGCCAACGTCCTTCGAGGTTGCTCGAGGCACTGTGACAATGGGCAGCCTCGTGACTCTTGGCTCCCTTGACGGGACGCCAGCTGCTAACTGTGAACAAGCAACCGCAGCAACAACCACCAACTAACCAGCCAAAAGCTTTAGCGAACTGCTTGCTGACGAGCCTGCTCCGAAGGCAGCTACTGTGAGGTAGGAAACGTGCCACCTCCTGCGCACGAAAAGTGGAGATGTCAACTGCCCGGTCTCTCCGGCCACCGTACTACCACCACGACACGATGCAGATGCGCCCTTAAGCATGTTTACTTCAGCAACATTCCGCTGCATGATTTTGCGGGGAGCTGCACAGGTGTCGGTTGAGCTACTAGGGGTGCGGGTGCGCCAAGGCGCTGCTCACATGTAAGCAGTCTCCAAGATCATACACATGACTCTGGGAGGTCGAGGGCGACGGGCGCCCGTTCTCGTCGGCCCTCTCAGATGTCTTTTTGCGATGGGTTCCTTCGCCCATGACGATTACGTGGCTGTTTCAATATCTATGCGTTCCACAAACTCGTCAGGAGTTATGTGCGGCTTCAACAAGAAACACGGTCCGTTCAGAAGGTCCAACGAAAAGAGATGTCAAGAAGCAGTCAAGCAAAAGTTTGCAATAAGGGGTTCTAACTCTGATGTAAGATGATTATAATTCAAACGCTGTAGTATATAACGTGGTCTACTGAACACATACGTAAATGCGATGACGTTTTCATGTCCGAGCCCAATCACCCCCCACACCCACACCGACACCCCGCTCAACTACATGTTCAAGTTGCAACCGCATCACCTGACGAATTTGTACACGAAAGGCTTGTGCAACACTACCAGAGACACGATCCTTCATGTCTCTGGTAGACACGAACTGTAACAAAGTCAGGGCCCTACCTATAGGGTCCCTGTCGTACTGTTGCAAAGGCGTAACCCGGGATGCTCAGTTGGGCCTCGCATCGTTACATTATTGTAAAAAAAGTCAGGGCCCTATAGAGTTCCTGTCGTACTGTTGCAAAGGCGTAACCCGGGATGCTCAGTTGGGTCTCGCATCGTTACACGAACCATAATTTCACATGCTACGTCCGTACATGCTGCCGCGTGCTGCGCGCCATCTGGGTCGCTACCGACCGTACCCACACCTCAGCTCCCGGACCTCATGCAGACATTCTGTGCCGCAGTGGTGGCGTTCGACCGCATCCGTACGTGCATGTGCATGCGCGCATGCGTGCCGCTCGGGCCTGCTGTCCCTACAGCACCACGTGATCTTCCTCATCATGCCTCGGGGCCTCGGGACGAGTTCAGGGCTGTCGGGTTTCGAGCCGAACTTGCACATGCATGTGATAGCTGTATCGGTCCATCCGGAATTCGGATGACCCATTTCGGGTCAGAGAGCAGCATTGAACCGCTAGCTTTCAGCGGGGGACCCCTGTGACAGGCTGTTATACCGTTAACAATGACCGTCACTGAGTATGCACCGATGATCCCTTTGGGGTCCGCTGTAACGTTCATTCATTCATTCATTCATTCATTCATTTACTGAGGATGTTCCCATACACACATGCGGAAGCATTATTACATTTCCCGGCCAGCGCAGGCGAATGCTCCACCAGAAACTGCGGGTCTGTTCAGTGCCGTCTCCCTTCCTTTCCCCGTGGACCACAAGTCCGTGATCAGCCAAACCAGCCGCCGCCAGCGGTCACATCCTCCTCGCAGCGCAAAACCCAGATCACCCACAATACCCACAATCAAGGAAAGCCACTCTCCTAAAAAGACAAATCAATGTGCATGCATACAAAAGAATCAATCGAGCGCCCGTGCATCCTACTCATTCGTCTCCGTCAATTGGACGGCTTTGGAAAATCCCACAATTTCAATCGGCTCGCCACTCCACTCGTTCATAAAAATCAATTGTGCTTTCATCGTCCGCTCTCCCCCCCGAACCCCCGCAACGAAAGACGACGTGCGTTGAGGAGAAGAGACGCTTGGGCGGCGGCAGCGTATAGCATAAGACAGACCGAAGGCCTCGAGAACGAGGTAGAACTGCACCTTGACGACACGCAACGAACAGAGGAACACGCACCCGCCAACTTCCATGTACGTATCAACTGCGGCCGCACACCTCGCCAACCGCCACACACGACGAGTACGCCCGGCTTCCAAGAGCGAGCTCCCGACAATCCTTCTCATCGCACTGGCGGCTAGCTGTCAATGAGCGACTGCGACCAATCAAACAGCCCCGGGCGCCAGCGTGCCCAATCCCAACATGTACAGCGGGGGTTCGCTGGTCGCCCGAAGCGCACCTTAGTCCATGTATGCAAAGGATGGACGTTCGCATGCAGAGGATATCTGTGCGTGCTAGCACGAAAGCATAACAACCGACCAGCTCCGCGAGGACACATGCCTGCCTCTCAAAAGATCTTATCGTACATACGCCAACTACCCTACAATCGTTTGGAGATAAAGGACCCTTCCTCGCGACACGCTAGCCGCCAAATGCACAGTGTACGGCAGACATCGACATTCATATCCCTCGCTCGGGTCAAGAGTAGGTATCGGTATGGCTTGATTTCCGCGCAAGGCAACTGCGCGCCGTACGCACGTTTTTAGGATCCAGACACAGTTTGCAACATTTGCGTTGCAGGCCCCCCGCAGCAGCACAGCCCCGCAGACGTCTCGTGCATCAAATCGCAAACCCCCCACCCGCCTGCTGCCCCCGAACATTCTGTCCCACGCAACAGATTCTATCTCCACCATCTACTCCATCTCCGAGTCTCCACCATCTGTCCATCTCCCTGTGGAGTCGTGATAACGAATTAGCCCCCTTTCGCGTCATTTCGCGGCAAGCCAGGACCGCCCGCCCCCACCCAGAGCCTCGCTCGATGATGTAGGATCCCGCCGGCAGACCCACAAACCCTGTTGAGACATTCTTAATCGTACGATTTTCGCGGGCCAATCCGCCCGGACTTAAAATGTGACACATACAGACGACATACGCACACTGCCCTATCCACTGGCATCATCGATCCGCTGCTCACCGTCACCAACCTGCTGCGTTAAGTGTGCTCAAAATCCCGCCGCGCCAGCCACCTGGCGCTGGCGAGACATCCTTTCCCAAACCAACAAACACGAATTTTTTAATGTCTGCAGCCAGATAGGAAGTAGTAGATACCTCGCAACAGCGCAATGCTACACTGTGATGTGCGCACCCAGGACTGACGTACACCTGGATGGCAGCACATACAAGTTGTCCCGACCAGCTGGTGATGCTGTCAAGATAACCAAGCCATGCCTCACTGTCAGAAGATAACCGTGCCCAGACGGTAGGTCACAAGCTGGACGATTTCGTGCATCGCGTACGGCGGCTGTACGTCGTCGGTACGGCAGCACGCCCTCGGATGGGCCGCAGCGGTATTCCTCGATTCACCCGTACCATCACCTCGTTCACCTTATCTCGTACAGCGCGTCCACGGGCTGCTCGCAGACCTCCAAGCAGGGCCCGCCCACAGCAACGGACGCGCCCGCCGAGAAGCTGATGAGCTGCGGCGACGGCGGGGCCGACACCGGCACCGACACCGGCACCGCACCACGCACGGACGCCTCGGGATCAGAGGCACCCGCCGCCGACAAAGCAGCCTCCACGGCGGCCACCGCCAGGCCGGTGACGTAGCCGAAGCTCGGGCGCCCCAAAGCAGCCGCACTGATTGCGGCAACCAGAACGGCTGTTTCGATTGCCGCGGCGATGGAGGCAGCGTCGGCGCAGGCCGGGGCTGGCGTGGAGGCTGTCGCAATGCCGCCATGCTCGACGGCGGCGCCGGTAGGTTTCTTGCCGGTCCCGTCTCCGCTGGACATCTGCGAGACATCCAGATCATCGGTACGGCAACGGGGTAGCGTCAGGTAAGGCAAGGTGCGCATGTGATGGGTTTAGCGAACGTGCGCGTGTACGGTATCCGGGCAAGGAGGGACCCATGGGTCGGCTGGTACTACATACGCGCACGAGACCCCTCCGATATCAACCCGAACGGGGTCCTTTCGCCGAGGGACCATTTTCCTAGCAGGAAAGGCCGCCTACCCCACAATGCAAGCACGCATCGTGCGTGTGGGCGGCGCTGTCTCAATCGTATAGCTGAGTCTGGAAAAAAGGGTGGGCACGGCGCTGCACTGTCCATGCATGCCTGTCCGCCCCAATCAACGGACCCCCGGCCTCCCTCGACTCACGATGGACAGGAAGCACGTCCAGATGATGTTGACGCAGTTGTTGAAGAGCAGGCGGTACTCGTTGGGCAGCAGTGCGAAGTTGAGGATGCCGGCGACGGGCCACAGCAGGTAGCCGCCCAGCAGGGCCTTGACGTAGCTGCGGCGCACGGTAACAGTGCGGGAGCGAGCGGCAGGCGCGCGGGCCGCAGGAAAGGTAAAGATGCTTTTTCATTAGGCAAGCTAGGTGAATTGATGACCCCTACAGCTGTTAACGAACTCAAGCGCGGCGTTTCCTTCCGACGTGTGTCATGATGCGTACGACATGTCGTACCTGGTTCGCAGCGTGTGCGGCAGGTCGCGGGGTCGGCCCTCCAGGCACTTGATGACGGCGAAGAACATGAGCAGGCCCAGCGGCGCGAACAGCACCTGGTCAGCCAGCATCTTGGTCATCACGGCCGCGGGGCAGTGCGGGTCCTCCGGCATGATGCGGCTGTCCAGCAAGTTAAACCTGGCAGGGCGGGTGCGGGCGAGGAATGATTGCGCGGTGCGAGCGAGGCTGATCGTCATCGTTTTTTTGGGGTCGAACCAAAAACATCGATATAATTGCGTTGCCAACACAAGCGGCAGGCGTTGTGCACAGTGCCCAAGACCATGATAAAACAGACGAGGGGGCCGAGAGTAGTGGTATTGGGTGAGCAGGGCAGAGCACTGGGTTGCGGCGAGGGCCTTCCGTCAATGCGCACAAACCGACCCCTAGGGTAAAAACCCCATCGCCGCATCGCCAGGCTGTAGACGACCAGCCCTGTCAACTACGAAGAACTACGAAAAACTCGTGACCGCCACAGCCACAGCCGGAGGGCGCGGAATGTGTAAACAGAGCCGCACGGCTCCGCGCCGTCACACAACAGGGCACAACCGACTGCAGTCCTACGGACGAGTCGGCGGGGGGTTGTCTAGCACGTACGTACCGACACACTCACCACCAGTGTCCCAGCGGGGTGCCGATCACGGAAGTCTCCAGGCACAGACGGCCGGTGCGCATCAAGTCGACTCGCCGGTGGGGGGCCCGGCCCTCGGCGGGGCCCGGCTGCGCCTCGCCGCCGCCATGCCCGCCACCGCCGCCGAGTCCCAGCTGAGCCAACATATCGCCGGCCACGGTGAAGAAGTTGCCGGTCACGATCTTGCACAGCAGCGGGCTCTCCTGTGGACACAATCAAGAAATCAGGCCGGGGCGGCCGTGGATGGTATGTAGGCGCTCCTTAGTACGTGTAGCGTTCATGGCATATGCAGTACCGCGTGCATGGGTTTCTTTATTTAGACTCAAGTGCTGGGTTTCTCAACACCCGAAGTACACGATAGTTCCTCACCACATACAAATCGACAAATGGCGCCTGCACCATGATGGGCAGCGCTGGGCATCAGCAAAGGCGTATCACCCCCATGGCGCTCGACCCAAATCAACGGGACCCCAGACAGCGCCAAAAACAGATTCCTCATGTGAAACCTGGCCGACCCACATCCCAGCGTGCGACTCCCTTGCAGCTGCCTCGTAAAGGAACCCCGACCCAGATCGGGTTCGGCATTAATCCTGACATATACACCCACACAAACAACCAAACCTACGCAGGCTTCTCCCGAGCGGCAGTAAGTTCCCAATCGATCCCGTTAAAAACAACCCAACGGCGATCGTACCCAACCCACGCAACACAAACCTGCAGCCAGCGGTTGTAGTCATCGCACAGACCGCCCACGGCGCCGCGCGCCGCCTCCGACGCGTCCTCCACGGCCGCGTGCGCTTCGGAAACCGCATGGGAAACGAGGGACGCCGCCGCTGTCGCCGCGTCGCCGCCCGTCGCGACCGAGTGTGGGTGCGGGTGCGAGTGCAGCAGCGCGGACCAGAGCGGCCTGGTCGGTCCAAAGTTTTGCGCAATCAGGTCCCCCGGCCCGAATTCGGCGAATTGTGCGACAGCGCTGGCCGCTGCGCTTGCCAGAGGCGCGTGGTCGGCCGCAGAACCGCCCTGCAGGTGAAGCGCAGCTGCTCCCAAAAGAATCCCGCCGCTCACTCCAGAAAGGATGGCGGGGAGAGATGGCGAAGAGATGATCTTGGCGGCGGTCGTGGCGGCAAGCGAAGCTGACGATGACGATGAGGAAGGTGGCTGAGGCGGCACAGGCGGCCGGCCGGCCGCGACGTTGACCGGCTGGGCGCAGAGACGACGGGCAGCGCGAACCGGCCGGCAGTCGATTATGTGGCAATTAAGACGGCGGAGATGACGGGGCCGAGAAGAGCCGGAGACGAGGCCAGATGGGTAAGAGTTTCCAGACGTTGGGCGAACGGAGCGAACTTGGTGGAGGCTAGCCATCTTGTGTTCAGGACCTCGTTCGGCGACCAGCTTGACCACCGCGGAAAGCGTCGAATCGTTACGGAAACCCACAGAACGGTAGAACCAGGCGCGCGCACCTAGTCCAAAGCCTCCTAAGAATATGCTATGAGTATAATTTAAAAAAAGTGTTGGCTTAAAGGAGCGAGTTGGGTTCGACGATGCGCTTGGCAGTTCGGCGGCAAAACGGGAGAGAGGACGGAGCGGCAGCGGCAACGAGATGCAAATTTGTAGGTGGATGTGTGGTGCGCCTGCCTGCCTTCTTGACGCCTGACAGCGAACCTAAGTTGAAGAATGCGGAAGGGTGGGGCTTCGTGGTAAATAAAAAGCCTTGGCGGCGACGTGCCGTACGGCCAACGTTGCCCAACGTTCGATGAGTCAGGCTCAGAACCACTTGTAGCAGGATCCTACGCACACAAAACGCAGCGCCACAAGATTATAATAAATGAATGAAACCAGACCGCTTATACAAGGATCACCTCCAAAATTTGGCGCGCGTTGAAGCTCCGAGAACCAGGTCGTCGAGACGCCCCATGCTGATAGATGTGATAGGGTTACAACGAAAAAGGCAACGCTGATGATAAGGGTCATGATGTTATTTAAACTTTAACCATGCATGTTAATACGCACAGCAAACACACCATGCAGCATTATGCAGGTCTGGATCCCGCTGGATCCAAACCCATGGTGTAGCAGCGACCAGCCATGCGGCACGTGTCGCAATACCACAAATACACCAGCTTCAGTGAGCATGGAGCGTGCTGGACTTTTCTTTCCGAGACGGTCTCTGCTAACCGTTCACAACCTTTGTAACACGCCGTGACAAGTTCATACGCCGCGACGTGTTCATACGCCGTGACATTTTGATACGAATTACTAGCTGTAACAATGACGATCTGCTTGTTCGCTCGCAGCAGTCGGCGATGTGATGTGTCTTTTGTCATTCTGATGTTCTGTTTGCACAGCGCTCGAGTGCGACAAGCACCAAAGAGGAATTGTCGGAAGCAAGGCGCGATCATTTGCACGAAATTGTGTTTTACAGAAACATGGAAGGACGCGACACGTCAATCAATGAAATCGCCCACGGTTGACCGTTGATCCTTCGGAGCGTGCGTCTTCCTGCTCGATGCGGCATGCGCACTGACAATCTGAACCCAGCGCGTTATTGTAATGGTGTTAGCATTATAACTGCGAGAGATTGTCACGTCAACGACTGCTCTGAAATTTCGGGTCCTCGGTCGATCTGTTCACTTTACAACGATGTTCAAGAGTATTGCACAATAGCATGCAAGCATGCACACACGTTAGTCATTCATAATCCGTGTGCTGCCGTTGAGCGCGCCCGAGGTTTCGGAAGCGGGGCCGGGGACCGAGCACGACTCCTAAAGTTCCAAGCGACGCACGAAAGCAAACGCTACAATGAAAAGAACCAGACAAGACGAGGCTAATGTTGACAGCGAGGATGATAGTGACGACAGCAGCAGTGCCGACGTCGATGTGGACGCCGACACGGCCAAGAAGTTGATGGCACTGGAGCATGACCTACAAACCACCCCGTCGTACGAGAAATACCTTGAGGTAGGCCCTCTACGCTACTCGGATCTTTGGAGTGCCAGGCGTTCGGTGTCCCGCTGCGCGGGTTCCGTACTGCCGCTCCGCGTCGCGAGACCCGACACCTCCTCCCCACACGCACGGCGAGCGACGATGTAGAATACTAAGAACGCTGTTCATATCGCGCCGAACTTCCCTCGCAAGCAAGCTTCATGTAACCTGAGGTCCGGTCCCTGAAACGCCCTCGTTCCCCCGAATTTATCGGAGCCCTTGTGTCATGCGCTCATGCCGCGTGTGGTTCGACCTGACTGGCCTATCTTGTGCCGCCCCACTGCCGCCCCACCGCAATCAGTACATCGTCACCCTCCGAGCAGCTCCGGGTCTCCGCACCCGGCTGCGCGAGGCGCATGAGGCCATGGCGGCCCGCTTTCCCCTGACTGAGGAGCTGTGGCTGGGCTGGGTCAACGACGAGCTGACGGCGGTTTCGGAGCCGGAGGACGTGGAGCGGCTGCTGGGGCTGCTGCGGAGGGCGGCTACGAGGGACTACCTAGCGCCTGCGATCTGGGAGCTGTACCTGGAGTGAGTACGGCGTCAGGGTACGGCAACGCCTCACCAGCGGGGCGGGGGGCCTGGAGGAAGCTGACCCGGGCGGTTGTTACTTGTTAGGCTGTGTTGCAGTGGTGGTCGCGCGGGTCAGTTGTGG
Source organism: Eudorina sp. 2006-703-Eu-15 (assembly GCA_003117195.1). Lineage (NCBI taxonomy): Eukaryota > Viridiplantae > Chlorophyta > Chlorophyceae > Chlamydomonadales > Volvocaceae > Eudorina > Eudorina sp. 2006-703-Eu-15. The sequence goes on from BDSI01000245.1 coordinate 52,102, forward strand.
GTCCGAGGCTGGCAGGACGGCGACGACGCACGACGGGCGCAGGGACGGATGGCTGGATGCAGCGTGCTCTCGGCGAGGAGTAGACGCGGGGGGATTCCCATGGGGCGTTTGGGCACCGCGGGCGGGGGATTCCCAGGGGGGTTCAACGCAGTGGAGGCACGCCCTGGATAGGCGTCCCTTTGGGCCAAGGAAAGCCCTCGTGGGAGATGCGGACATGCGGACCTCAGTGACCTGAGCTGCCCTGAGCTGCCCTGCGTGAGGGCGCCTGCAACCCTCGCGCCACCCCGGGGCCGCCAGGGCCGCCGGGGCCGCCAGGGCCTCGGATGCGCCCCACGAGGTGGTGACCCCTCCCGCACCCGCATCGAACTCCCTGATTGACCGCTGGCAGGGTGGCGTTCGACCTGGATCCAGCCGTACGCGATCTGGATCCGGAGGGCGTGGATCGCTACCGCGGCCTGTGCGAGGAGGCGCTGGCGGCGGCGGGGCTGCACCTGGCGGCGGGGCACCGCCTCTGGGACAAGTACAGGTGCGGCGGGTTTGGCAAGGGGGTACACCCGACCCGACCCGATCCATTGCAATTGGGGGCACCCAACCCGACGTGAGCCCCAAGGGGCTTTGCGTGGACTGCCGGTTGATGGCAGACAGGACCGTGTGGGGGATGTCCGGGCAAAGGGGAATGCACCGAGTGAGCGGCAGCCGGGCCAGGAGGAGATCGTGTGGATACCGCGGTGGCCACCCGGCGGGGATACATACAAGGGGAGTGAGACAACCTATGGAGGGCTCACGCCACCGCGCCGGTGATGCCGCTCGCGGGCAGGCTAAGGCGAGGCGGGGCAGGGCAGTGTGTTGGAGACTCAGGACCGCACCCGTCCTGACCCGACTTGCCCCGTCCCCGTCCCGGACTGGCAACGCGCAAACGACCCTCATTGGGGGGTTGTCCCCACCAGCTTAGAACCTCCACCCCCAACGGCCAACGCACTCGCCCGCAGGAAGTTTGAGTTGGCGGTGGAGGCCAAGCTGGCCGAGGGCGCCAAGGGCGGTGTGGGGGCGGCCAAGCAGCAGGACCGCGTGAGGGCGCTGTACCAGCGGCAGCTGCAGGTGCCGCTCCAGGACGTGGCGGCCACCCTGGAGGAGTACAAGGCCTGGGAGGCGGGCCACGGGAAGGTGGGGGTGGGTTTCCCTGGGGCGGGGCGGCCGGGGTGGCGTGGCTCAGATGTGCTGCGCGGCGGGATGGCAGGTGCCGGGGCTGGTGCTCTTGGGACGGGAGGGGAGGCGGATGCCTGCGATGCGGTATGTGTCGAGGTCGAACGGGGCGGCCAATGAGGGCACGCCGCTGTCTTGGCGACGCGCACTCACGCCCCCGAACCCCCGGACATGTTCCCAACCCCCTCGCTCTCGACCGGGCCAAGACGAGGGGCCTGCGAGGGGTGGGCTGGCTCCATGTCAGGCCGGGCTTAACCGCATACGGGTGGTGCTGCGCTGTGACCACCCGCCCACTACCCGCACCACCGCCACCACCACCACCACCACCACCACCATTGAATACGGGTGGTGCTGCGCTGTGACCCCCGGCACCACCACCACCGCCATCGCCACCCGCAGTCGGTGCCCGCGCACGTGGTCAAGGCGGCGGATAAGGCCCGTGACGCCGCGGAGGTCCGGTTGGGCTGCGAGGCGGGCGTGGCGCCGGAGCTGCCCGCGGACGTGGCCAAACTGGGCTCCTTCATGTCGTACATCAAACTGGAGCAGAACAGCGGCGACCCCGCCCGGGTGCAGGTGGGGTTTCGGAGCTGGGATGAACGTGGAGTGGAGTGGACGGGGCGGGGCGGGGGCGGTACTGCATGGGTACGGCACCGGACGTACGGCACATGGTGTGCCGATACGGGCATACGGCACATGGTGCACGTGCCGTATCGGTGACGTCAAACAGAGCACCTGGGTGCGGCCCCTCTCAATGACAGTCTCACATTCCGAGTTCCATGCGGTCTTCCTATTCCCGTTGCAGGTCTTGTACGAGCGGGCAGTCGCGGCGTTTCCGCTGACCCACGACCTGTGGCTGCAGTATGGCCAGTACATGGAAACGCACACCAAGCTGCCGGGCCCCATCAACAACGTGTACAGCAGGGCCGTACGGAACTGCCCCTGGGTGGGCGCCGTGTGGGAGCGGGCCATACGGGCGCTGGATCGTACGGGGGCGTCACCGGAGGCCGTGGACGAGATGTACGACAATGCGCTGCAGGCGGGCCTGCAGGTAAGGGAGGGAGGTCCGGCGTCCAAGCTAGCCGCGTTGGGAACCCCGTGCCGGCAAGGCAGCCAGTTGGACCCACCATCGCCACTCAGGCGCTGCATCGACACACGGCGGAGATGTTCGGCGATGAAGGGCCCCTTTCCCAACCACCGCCGCTGGGGGATTCCTGCGGCCCCGCTTGTATCGCGATTGGGCCGACCTCCCCTCGCGATCTCTCTTGCCCTCGACTCACGACCCACGGGTCACTCGCACCTCCCCATGTGCCTGAAGAGCGCGGACGACTGCCTCGCCGTCACCCTGGCTCGGCTCGACTTCCTGCGGCGGCGCGCGGCGGCCGCGGCGGAAGCCTCCGCGGCGGCGGCCGGCAGCGGCGGCGCCGCCGCTAGGAAGGCCGCCGCCGCCGCATTCGCCCGGCTGCGGGCCGCGTTCACCTCCGCCGGCGAGCTGATGATGTCACACTTTCCCGACCACGTGGACAGGTACGGAAAGGGATCAAGATTCGTGATCAAGAGTCGCCGCTCCAAGATTCGCCGCTCGCTCGCTCGTGCTTGCATGTGCGTGTGGATGAATTCTTGTACGGCGGAACGATATGTTATGCTGTCGGTTATCGACGTCGCAGCCGGTTCTGCCAAACATAAAATCACGTGGTACCGTATATCTGCATCACCAGTACGGCAAGAATCGAGCTGCCCCACCGCCCACGCTGCCGGCTGGCTCCCCGCAGGACGCTGAGCCTGCCCGCCTACTGGGTGCACTGCGAGGTGTACGTCATGGCCGACGTGGCGGCGGCGCGGGAGGTGTGGGAGGGTGCGCTCAAGGGTAGCCTGGGCAGGTGGGTGGTCTGGTGGTGGTCTGGTGGAAGGGCGGGTGATCGGCTGGTGGGTAAGTGGGCTGGTTCAAGGCTGAGCGCCTCGGCCTCTAGGGTTGGGCGAGTCGAGCTGTGGGCGATTCGGGCGTGCCGGCGGGTGGGCGCCAAAAGTTTGTCTTTCACAGGTTTGGGGCAGCTCCGGCGGAATGGGGTCGGATGAGATCAGCGGATTGGGGGCCACGGGGCTGGAAAGGCCCCATTACTCGCGTCAGCGGGGGTGGCAAGTGCCAGGCGGGTAGGAGCGGACCTGGGCCCCACGCAGCATGACCGGGAGGCGGGAGGAGCAGGGCATGCGAGCGGCGAAACAAAAAGCCTAGCAAACGGTTCGGGGCCCAGCGCGGGTGGGGGCGGCCAGGCGTGGGCCGTGCCGGCGAGGAGGGGAGTCGAGGGCCTCCGGGGCCCAGCTCGGGATTGCGCAGGGCGGGGCGTTGGGTGGGTACTTTGGTTTGATTTGGCAGAGAGCGGAGGTGTCCCAACGCCCTTCCAGACCCCGGACCCCTGCCCACTCCCGACCGCCCGACCGACCGCAGGTTCGTGGAGGCGTGGGAGGCGTACATCGCCCTGGAGCGCACCGCCCGGAACGTCAAGGTGCGGCTCAGATCCGTCGCAGCGGGCGGACCGCGGGCGGACCGCGGCGGGGGGCGGTATACCGTAGCTTGTCCGCGTAGGGACGTGCCGATCTGGGCTCGAACCGAGGACGCCAGCTTGGGTCGCTACTTCAACTATTCCACAGCTCTCTACGACATGACGCAACATACCACGGTCATGCCGTCACCCCAACCCGGGTTCCACTCCTCGCCATCTGGTTTTGCCGTTAGACCCCGCGCCATCCCCGTTGCAATCTATGTATGTATGTATGTATGCAAACCGACATACACATCCCGCATCCTCCCACGCCCCCTCCGGCTGCAGGAGGCCCGCGCGCTGTACAAGCGGTGCCACAACCGGCGCCTGGAAGAGAACGGGCAGCTGCGGCTGTGCCACGCCTGGCTGCGCTTCGAGCGGGAGGAGGGCAGGTGCGGACGGGCGGCTCCGGAGCCCCACGGGTGAAGCGCAAAGAGGAGGGGTCTGGCCAGGGGGCAAGCTGTGCGCATGCGGGAGGGCAGCGGTGCTCGGGTGTTCAGGTGGTGCTGGGTGTTACGAGGGCGCCACCCAGGGCCCCAACTGGCCTGGACCTGGCATGACCTGCTCCCTGGGCGGGAAGGCAGACGGCTTGTTGCGACCCGAGCCGGGCCTAGATCGCTTTGGGTGATGACTACAGGGCCGGGCCAGGTCAGCTGGTGAAGACGATGGCAACTGGGTTCCAGAGCAGCACAGGTTTGCAGTTTGGTGTGCGAAGAGGCGCACGCACGGTTTTGGGGGAGGTGGGGGGGCAGCGTCTGGGATGGATGAGGTTTGACACATATTGCGTGGCCCACCTGCGGGGTGAGCCTTTTCTTGCTCCAAAATATGTTTTTGCAGCGCGGAGGACTACCTGCAGGCGCTCCTGAAGGTGCAGCCCATCCTCGAGGAGACCGCCGCGGCGGCAGCCGCTGCTGTGGACCAGGCCGGAGCCGCAGCCGCGAAGGTGCGTAACTACAGCAGTACCGGAACACGTGTGTGTGGTTGGTGCTGCTTGATAATTTTTAGTTGGTGGAGGGAAGAGGGTAGAGGCGCTGTGACAACGATGCGCTCGCTCGCAGGCTGCAGTCCAAAAGGTTAAGAACCTGACGAAGGAGGAAATGCAAGCAATTCGACAGTCAAAGGACCCGAACTACAAGAAGACGAAGAAAGAGAAGAAGGAGAAGGAGAAGAAGGATAAAGGTGAGGTCGGGTTGTTTGCGGTTGATGAAAACGGTTAGCAATCCAAATCCAAAAGCTGTTTGTGGCGTCCCCTGTCGAAATAAGGAGAATGGTTCATTATGCTGTGACGCAAAAATGAATCCATTTACTCCGAATTGTGTGCTCATTAATTTATTCTGACCTCAGCAGCTTCTGGCCGTCCGAAACATTTCTGTTACGAAGTTGTGCAGGGCCTTGCAGTAGAAAGATTAATACAAACGTAATCGCCATTATTAATGAATTCTGGAATGTCAGATTCTTGGCTGCCTGTTCTAGGATGTAATAAGGAGAACGTCTTCGGCTTCCCAAGTGGGTGCTCCCGGAATTGTCACAACAGGTATCAACGCACATGTGAACACCTCACTTCGTGGTAAATGCCATCCCCAGGTGGAAAGGCTCCCAAAAGAGTAGCACCGGATGAGACTCATGCGGAAGCGCCGCAGGATGCAGCGGCTGCCTCCACCAAGCGTGCCCGCCTCCACGAGCCGGAGCACGGCGCCGATCCAGCCGCCGCGGATCACCCCCTTGGCGGTGCCGAAGGAGCGGCCGCCGCTGCCGCCGCGGGTGACGGCGACGCGGACATGAACGATGAGGTGGCCGGGACCACGGGCGCTGATGCGGACATGGGTGACGGCAAGCACCAGGGAGGGCCGGGGCAGGACGCTGACAAGGCGCACCGACCGCACTACACGGACCAGTTGACCGTCTTCATAAAGGGGCTCAAGGCGGGCGTCAAGGATGCGGAGCTGGCGGAGCTGCTCAAGGGCCACGTGCGGGACGGCATCAAGGACATCCGCATTATACGGAATCCGGCGACCGGCCAGGCGCGGGTAGGAGTTGCGGCTGGCTCCCTACTGTTCTTTGAGAGGTCTCGAATGTCGTTGTGTCGTTGCGCAACCATGGAGGAGCGAGGAGTCACAATTGGGGAGGAGTCACAACATCGTGGGCGCAAACCTGGGTTTCATCCTCTTGAGCTCTCGTACCCCCATCGCCAGGAGCACGGGAGGTCCCGGGGGGGGGGGCCGGTCCAGGGTGGGTTTGATTGTGGGGGACGGGGGAAGACGAAGCGGCGCTGGGGATGAGGAAATGCAAGTCCAGACGAGCCCAACACAAGCGCTGGGCAGAAGAAATTGGCACATGCAGCACCAGCACCAGCAGCACCCACATCTGCGACTATGACCGACACGCCCATCGGGTGCCGCCCTTCCATTTCCGCCTCCCCATCCGCCAGGGTTTTGCCTACGTGGAGTGCAGATCCCGGGATGCCCTCAAGGAAGTTGTGGCGCTCAACGGCACCAAGTTCCAGAACTGGAACCTGTTCGTGGCCGAGTCCAAACCCCCGGGGGCCCCAAGCGGCGGCGGCCGAGGCCCCGGCGGCGGGCGCGGGCGCTTCGGAGGGGCACCGCCGGGCGGACGTGGAGGGCGGGGGCGCGGCAGCGGCGGCGGGCGGGGCTGGGGTGGTGAAGGCGGCGGCGGTGATGACGCTGGTGATACGGAGATGGCCGACGCGGCGGAGGGCGCCGCGGGTGCCGCCGGTGGCCACTCGCACGCCGGTCGCGGCGGAGGCGGCGGCCGGGGCGGTCGGCACCCGGGCCTTGGACACCCCGCTGGTCGGGGCTCCATGAGGATGCACCTGCAGATCGCGGAAGGTGGGCGCAAGGGGGCTGCCGGGGGGCTCGTGGGGCGGCGGCGGGGATTAGAGCGTTGGGCCGTGGATGCGGACGCGCACTGGCCCCGCCGCTGGCGCTGCCTTCCGTTGGGTGTGACGTGGCATGTGAGGAAACGTCTGGCGCCAGGGAGGTTGGGGTTGGGGGTCAGGTGGGTCTCATCCCTCCGGGGCGCAATGGTGATGGTGTGTGAGCCACAGCATGCCTGCATGCGGCTTGGCATAGTACGTGTTGAGAAAGAAGACCAGGCTGGGAGGGGACGCACGTCACCAAGGACAATATGAGCTGCGTTGCTATGATATAGGGGGAAATGCCTCGATTCGGTGGTTGATGATATGCGGACCACTGCCCGCCCTCTCACTCTCCGCCCTACCGCGCAGATGCTGCAGGCAAAGCCCCGGCCACATCCATGTTGCCCCGGTCCGTGCAACTGTCCCGAACGTCGGCCGGCACAGGAGGTGGTGGCGGCGGCGGCGCAGCTGCCGCGGGCAACGGCGGTGCTGGTGGCGGCGGCGCTGCCGGCTCTGGCGATGCGCCTGGGGCCACCGGCCAGCAGCTGTCGAATGACGACTTCCGGAAGATGCTCTTGGGCGGCAAGAAATGAAATGAAAAGACGTCAAGGCAGAGGAAGACGGAGGACGCCCGATCTGGTGGCTCCCAGGTGGTGGCATGCGCGTCCAGCAGGCGCTTGCGGCGTGCTGGCGTGCATGACGGGGCGGGCTGTGTTAGGACGTGGGAGATGCGGTGGGCGGGCAGGTGTTGGGCAGACGGTGGATCAGGCAACGTGCAGTGGAGGGCTGATCGAGACGAGCAATGGGGAGTGGGTGAGTGGGGACAGCGCCGGTCCTACACCACCACATCGAGGTAATGGGCGGATGGTTTGGTTTCGGAGATGCTGGCGAATCCCCGTCCCCTCACCGCCGTGTGATTAGGCGGGTCTGGCGCGGTTTCCAGGAGAGGCAATCCTGGCGCGCTGGTAACCTGGTGTAGTGGCCGGTATGGCTGCGTGACCCCCCCGCGGATGATGGAGGATGGGTGCGCAGTCCTTGGTAGGGGTTGATGAGACGAGGCACCTGCGAGCTATCTGGGCCCGTTGGAACACCCGGTCGGGATACGGGTCCACCTTTTAACGGTTAATTATAATTATGCTGGACAGTCGCATTTCTGGATCTGGTTGGCTGCTGGATGAACTACATCGCGGGAGGAAGGGATATGAGCGGTTTCTGTTTCGCAGCACCCGACATAACCCGTAGAGTTACAGGGCGAGGATGTGGGCAGACCGAGCGATTTGTGCTGCTGCCGGGGTCGTGTACTCGCAGCAACCGATGGCCATGCAGCTCTTGCGTTCCATGCCAGGCATCCCATGCTTCATGCAGACTGAGGCGTCTGAGGAGCAATGGCTGAGAACAGAGCCCTGAACGTGCATGGCAGCGGCAAGCTGTCATGCGACGTGTTGATACGTTCCAGGAAGATTTGCACCCGGTCTGGGAGTTTTCTTCTGAATATTAAGGAAGCTCATGGTCAGCTGCACCGGGCTCCAGCGGCCGCAGAACATGATACAATAATCAATTTTACGCGAAGGACAGCTGGATCACATGCCGCGAACGGACCGCGCAGCACAACTAATCAGAAGACTGCCAGCTTCAGTCCACGGCCTTGCAAGACTTGTCAGGTGCCAGCGTCCTTCGTATGCCTGTAACACAGTGCAACTAACGTGCTGCCCTAGGTCAAGTTGGAATGGCACAACGCACCTTAAGCTGACGTCCGTGCTGTTGTGATATATAATATGATGAAACCGCTGTCTTAGTGAAATCAACAAATCGTGCAAGTTGACGCTCCCATGTGGGCCCAATGGCCAATGCTGAATTTTTATTATACAGACTGTTCTCACCTGTAATTGTTTTGGCCTGCAAGGTTTGTAATACATACCACCGACTTGTTATCACATTTATAGAAGCAAACGTTTCCTTCCCGAACCTCGTCGAGAGTCGATCGTTTGCGTAAAGTAATTCAGCCCGTTCGCTGGTCTACTTGCATTTAGATATGGGAGATACGCTTGCGGCCTCTCTCCTCCGCAAGCAGCTTAAGGGTGAGAAGCCTTGGACTTCCCCTCGTAGGCCACGAGGAGAAACCCCAGCTAAGTGTTTGGCTCCGCCTCTACAGAGCTTACCAAGAACCCGGTGGACGGCTTTTCAGCTGGCTTAGTGGACGATAGCAACGTATTTGAGTGGCAGGTCACTATCATAGGGCCGCCGGACACTCTCTAGTAAGTGGCGCGTCATGACCTTTGGGCAACCAGCCGTTTGTGTATCAGGTTGATAGCATGTATTGCCTCCATAACGCAATTTGGACACGAGCGGCATCGGGAGGTCGGGTGAAGCAGTAACCTTTGCCATGCGAAATGGTACCCACGCGCTTCTTGGTCCTCAATGTACCACAGCGAAGGTGGCTTCTTTAACGCTAAGCTCAGCTTCCCAAAGGACTACCCGAACTCGCCACCAACATGCCGTTTCACGTCGGAGATGTGGCACCCCAACGGTGAGGTCGGCCCCTGTCGTGTCCCGAACCGCGAAGTCATGTAGGTTACTGGCTAACTGTGTTCTCTGCAGTGTATGATGATGGCAAGGTTTGCATCTCCATCCTCCATAACCCTGGCGACGACCCCCACGGCTACGAGACTGCGGCGGAGCGTTGGTCACCTGTCCACACGGTATGTGAGGGGGCTCCAGTAGTGGGGCGGGTCGGCCGGGCCACAGTGTTTGCCCCAAGGGAAACACGGCATGAAGAGCCTTAGCCCAAGGGGTTCGGTGTCTCTAGATTTAAGTGGGTACCGCTTGCGCTCCGTCGCTCACTGTGCCTGGACACAAAGAAGCGATTTGCCAGCAATGTTCCTAAGGCGTGTTCCGGTCCTCCGCCGGAGGATAACCATGACGGGCTCAGCACTTAGCCTTCGTTTCAAATTGTACCAGTTTCTGACCACTGTAGCTGGCTGCTGGCTCAGATGCCGGGACGGCCCAGCGGATTGACTTTTGCGCCCGTCTGTTCATCTGGGTCGCTCACAGCCGTACCTGCCTTGCACCTTGGCGTTGCTTCGAGTCCCGGTATGACGTGCAATTCCATCAGCCCCAGCCCACCCAACGACCTAATGATGTGTGTCTGGGCTGTTTCCATTTCAACCCAATATGTGCGATGTTCAGGTTGAGACCATCATGATCTCCATCATCTCAATGCTCTCTTCGCCGAACGACGAGTCGCCGGCCAATGTGGACGCCGCTAAGATGTGGCGTGAGAACCGGGAGGAGTTCAAAAAACGCGTAGCCCGCATTGTTCGCAAGTCGCAGGAAATGCTCTAGTGGAGGCCTGCAGCCGCGACTTTTGCAGCTGCAGCACTAGGGAACGCGGGCGCAGGCAGCGTGCAGAAATCGCCGGCAGTGTTTCCCTTTGTGGTGGCCGGTCTGGTCAGGGCTGGGCGCCCGCTAGCTCCCTAGCTGGGCGCTCCTCGGGAATCGCCGGGATTTGAGTTCTTCAACTCAAGTGAATGTTGCGGAGGACTTCCGCGAGGAGCATGGGTTAAGAACCCCCGTGTGCGTTGATGCGCTTTCGCGTTTGCTTCCAGTCCCGTGGGCTGCCATACGACGACGGGCTCTTGATGGCGAGGTCAGCAGCGGTTGCGATTGTGCAATCCTGTGACGCCGCATGGTCTGGCCTGGTACGGAGGTACGGACGTCTCGCTGGAGATCGGTGAAAGCCGCACGATGCGCGCGGATGGGTTGTCGCACAGTCGATGGGCGGGCCCCTGCGGTGCAGCTTTCGTGTGTTTCTGGATGCATGGCGACCGCCTTTTCGGTGCCGCTTTTCGTCATCATTTGCCTTGCCACGCCAGACGCGATGGGAGAGGAAAGCAGAGGCGGAAGCGCTGGAACCCAGAAAGCGTGAGAGGGAGGAAAAGGCGGTGGTGCAGCTTGTCGAACGCGCCCCTGCATTCTGCATGCAGTGAACGTGAGCGGGTCAGGCGGGACAGAGAACGCTAGGACGAGCGTGGCGGGGGCCCTTGACATGGCTCTCACTTCATTGCCTTCGCAGTGCGGTGCATTGCACAGCAGGGGTTCTCATGGGAGGGCGGGCGCCAGCCTCACGCAGGAGGAGACGCACGTCTATGCTGGAGCGCCGGCTTAGCTGTGTTGTAGTTGTGTACAGGTCGGGAGCGCGTGCCCCCGACCTTGTAGCAACCAGAGGAACGGGAGGATATCGATGGTGGAGGGTTGCATGAAGAGTGGACGGCTCCAGTTCCGGGACCGGGCCGCAGGGTCGGGGGCTACTGGACGTCAGGGCATAGGGCGACTGGACTTCAAGATGACAGGATTGTGTTGGACCAGTGCTTACCGCTGACTTGAAGTGCTCGACCCCCTGAGTGACAGCCCCACGGGCTGTGTGCTGTGCCGGCACCCGCTCGGGTGCGACCGTGAGCGCTGGATTGGGCTGTCCGTCAGGGCGTGCTCGAATAGGTAGACTTCTGCCGTCCCGCTCGTGCGGCCCCCCTGAAGACGCTTAAAGCGCTCCAGTGCTTCACATGTGCCGCGTGTGCGCTTGAAGCGCGATGTCCTCGCGCTGGCTGGGGAGGTGCATGTCCCCGGCGGTGCCCTGCGCACATGCTGACGACATGTCGACATGAGGCGCGCATCGGTGTTTCGCGGGAAACCCGCCGTGTGTGTGGAATCATGTCAACTGGATGTGCGGGGCGGCGTGTGTGCGGTTCCTTCTCAGTGCCTGTACGGAGTGTGGTATGCTGACCATCGTGGCGTGTGACAACAACAACGACTCTCTGTGTGCCGTCTTATTTGCCCTTGGAGACTCCTCTTTACCTCCCCAGTTCTCACCTGCAGGTCGTGTGTAAAAGACACTGTTGCTGAATTTGCTGTGTTTGTCTTGAGTTGCCACGGCGGAATGCACTGCAGCAGCGCGCTGCGGCCGGTTGCTTTGCGGTGCGGAAAGGTTGCCACACGCTTCTGCTTAGACGCTGTCCACATATGTTTGCTTCCGCTGGTCGCCTGTTTCCTCTTTGAATGAACCACGTTACAGTGGACCCCGCGGGTCCTTGTTGACAGCCGCAGCCGCCTCACCACACACTTCTTTTGTTTGGCAAGTGCATGGCCGGGTGATTGGTGAGTATATTGGTCACTGGGTTGGGTGGGGAGGACGACTTGACTCAACCATTGCGCACCGAGGAGGCCCACAAGCACACCCCGCACCCATTCCACTAGGGAGCGACCCCTTCATGAGGACCAATCACAGCTGTACTCCTCCTGGTGCGGCAGCGCAGTGACACCTGCCTGATCTGCGGTCTCTTTGGTTGGGGTCTGACAGGGGCTCCCTGGCGCGGAAGTAAGCTGCCTTTGCGTCGTAGGGGTGACTTTGCCGCAGCTGCGGAGTGAGAAGGACCGAGGAGCCTTCCGCCGCTGCCCTTCAGACGGGCTTCCACATACCGTACCCGTGCACTGGAGCCTCGCCAGCATGGACAGCCCACGTGGCTGGCGGTGGTTTTGGGTGTGGGGTGCGTGGGATCGGATCGGATCGGATCGGCACCGCGACAAGTCAGAAGACACAACTGACGAAACCCTCGGACGAATCTCAACTAGAGACGGCACGTGTGGGCCAACTAACTCTCATCTTGACCCGTTCATCTAGTCCGCTGGCCCTCAGCGGTGCGGGCCATAATGCAAGCGTCACGGGTAATAAATGGGCCGTGTTGGCCTTGAGCTACCTGCGTGGCATCTTTGTCACCGCGCGACATCCCACCATCGCTCGGCCTGGAGTGAGAGCGCGAGAGTGCGAACAGCGCGCTATACGGCCGCATGGCAAGAACCGGACGTGAGATTTGAACGAGGGTTTTGCATGTCTTGCACAAACAAGCGCAAACGTCCTCAGGCGCACGCGGGGGCACATGCATGCTCCCACCAGGTTTGCTGGGGCTGACCGTCTTCCTGGTTGACTCTTGACTGGCGCGTTCCTCGAGTTCGCGCAGCGTGCTAGCTGCTAGGTTTGCGCCGGTCGGGTTGAAACAGCCTCCCGGCGGGTTGCCAAGAAGGACAACACGTGACACTCCTGGCGCCGTGACTTAGGGGCTTATGGCTGCGTCCCCGTTTGGACCATGTAACCGTTACATGGACGACCCTCAGTCCCGAATCCCCTTGTTGTTCGCCACCCGCTGTCCGGTGCGGCCCTGCAACGTGTCAGCACGCCGGCGATGCAACACAGCCCTCGCTGTGCGGGGTGTAGGGTTACATCATGAGCGGTGGACACGGGTCCACCGTTACAATCTAACGGTTACATTGTGTGACCTGGCCCCGAAGGGCTGCACACAGCAGGCAAGTAAATTTGTTTGTCGCATCCCCCTCAGCCGTTGAGGTACGCGAGCGCGTGCAGCGTGCGCGGCCCCGTCTTTGTAACGGGGCAGTACGCGAGAGTCGGCGACGCGGAATGTAAGCAAAAAATGTGCTTTCCTTGGTGCCTCAGGGTGCTTCCTGCGCCACCTGCGCTGCAAAGAATTGCACGTATCGTAGCCGCAGTCTGCGCGGCATCCAATCAATGCGCCTTTCCAATTCCCGGCCAAATGTTTCGGTTACCGGCGCCGTCCGGCGCATGCGCATGGCCAGCTCAACCCGCTGGTACTCATCGCCGTGCCGTAACGTGGACTTCCATTTTGCAGATGCACGTGCGCGGTAACGGATCTATCGTGGGAACAAAACTAACCGTCAGAAACGTTGAGTCACTGCGCGAGTTCACATTTTGCAACATCTTCGTGCGTAGGATATCGCCTTTTCCGGAACAGTCGTTGCATAGCGCAACCGCCCCCGGACGGTCAAGCAAAGACGGATTGGGAAAGTAGTAATATAACATTACAAATGCTATGCCCTGGTCTGGCATAACGGCCTTTCGGTCGGTTGATGCTGTATTTCCGTCGCAGTCGACTGACTGACAGCGCGGGAGACGGCGCTATCTTCGGGAGATGGCTCAACCTACGTAACTATGTACGCAACCAGTTTTGAGTGTGAGGCTGTTATCATCGCGCATTGAGGCGGAGCGGCCGCAACGGTACCTATGCGTAATCGAAATCAGAGAAACGCTTTTGTCGTACAATGCGAAGAACGTCGTTAACGACCGCTAAGCCAGACGCAAGCCAGAGTTTTTCGGGATATGTAATAAAGGCGGGCCATGTTGTTTAGCTTGACAAAAGTATGTGATGTGCTGACCTCTCGCGAGTCTCAGCCTTCGAAACATTAACCAAATTTGGCCGGATTCAACGTCATCAGCGATATCCTCCGGCTTTAGATGTCCGGCAAGGACTCAGGCGGCGCGCTGAGAAGAGATGGTGGCCGTCCGAAAAGCACGGCGACTTCGCGTCCGGAGGACCATCTGTCGCGGGTGTGTCAACTCAACAGCAATTCCACAGCGAAAAACACTTGGTTTGACGGAGTCTAACGCGCCATTATTATGGCCGATGTGACGGTTGCGGCACAATGCGTCTTTTCTTCTTACTGACTCGATTCCCCGTTCCTCTTTTCATAGTGCCCTGGTACCAATTTGTGAAAACGAAATATTGTTTGCGTTAGGTATTCCTGTATTCGTCGACGGCGCCCATACGTCGCCGGCCGCTCTGATGCCCTTTTCTCCTTTTCCGTTTCTGTGCTGTTGCAGTTCGCAGTCAAATTCACTTGGCTTCTCGAATTCGCGGCCAAGTATCGGATCCGCGAGCGACGCTGGACTCCAGCGCAGCTTGTTAAGGAAGTGGTACGTCCGAAGACCGCGACGGGTTGCAGCTATGCGGAACTGTTGGTCAGGGACGCCCCACCGGGCCAGCTCCAAGACAAGGTGTCCCTAGGGCGGCCCTTCTTCTTCGTGAGCCACACCTGGTACCAGCCCCTGCATGAGACCCTGGACATGCTCGTCAAGCACTTCTCGCCGGAGCAGCAGCGCTTCTGGCACCGCAAGAACGGCCAGCCGCTGCCGCCGCTCAACACCGAGGATATCTACGTTTGGCTGGATTTCCTGGCTGTAGTGAGTCCCGGGAGGGGGGCCGCAGAGAGGGGTCTGGGGAGTCCAGGGAGGACTTTTCGACCTACGTACCTACATACCTACCTACCTACCTACCTGCCTAGCTACCTCCGGGTTGGGGTCTTGAAGCTTGTCACGGTACCCGCGTTATGGCTTCCGTCGCTCGTCCGTCAGCACCCCTTTCCACCACATGGTATGTGGTGGTGACTCCATCATTCGTGAGAGGACCGTGACTGCATGGGGTGGGCCTGCCAGGGCTGCAGCATCTGCCGTACAGTACCGTCCCAATACAAGTCAAACCAACCAACCCCACTTCAACAATTGAGGGGACTCCCGACCGACATGCACCTCAAGGGAAGTCCCCACTCAGCACATCTCACCAAACCCAACCCAGCCTAACCCAACCCTGTGTCTTAACGCCCCCGCTTCCCGCTTTCCGCCCCGGCCCGGCCCCATCCCCCTCAGAACCAGCACGCCGATTCGTGTGAGCAGCTCCGAGACCTGGCCGCCCTCAGCCAGGTGGTTCAAGACGCGGAGGAGACGCTGCTTGTGCTGGACCCCGCCGGTCAGGTGCTCAGCCGCGCCTGGTGCCTGTTTGAGGCCTGGCAGACGTGCCGCTCTGCGGGCGAGCAGCGACTGAGGCTGCTGACGTACGGCCTGGAAACGCAGCGCCTACAGCAGGTAGGTAGGAGGGACTACGCAGCTACGCACTCGATACACACAGGATGGTATCTAAATAATCTAAACAACTCTGAACAACCTGCACAACAACTGGAGGAGGCCCCTTCCTCCTCCGCGTTTCATCCGTCAAACCCCACGTGTGTCCCCCCATCATTTGTCGCCGGGCTGGGTGTGTCTGGGCTGTTTCTTCTTAACACCCATCATCGCTGTCCCGCCGCAGCCCTTTGGCGACCTGGACTTCGGCCGGGCCAGGACCACCGAGCACAGGGACCTGGACCGCATCCTCGTGGAGCTGCGCGTGCAGTGCGCGTACGGCGGCAGCGCCGCCGCCGCGGCGGCGGCGGGTAAGGACATGGGCGCCGGCGTCACGGCCGCCACCGCCGCCGGCTGCTTCGAGCGCAGCGCCACCCAGGAACTCAAGGACTGCCTCGTGCGCGGCGCGCTGGCGCAGCTGCCCGGGCCTGCGGAGCCGTGGAGCCACGACCTCAGCGCCGCACTGACGACGGCGGCGCGGCTGTGTACGGTGTACGGCAGGTTCGCGGACGCGGAGACGCTGCTCCGCCGCGATCTGGAGGGCTGCGAGGCGACGCTGGGTCCGGACGACCCGTGCACGCTGCGGTCGATGGACGGCCTGGCGGCGCTGCTGGCGGCGGCTGCGGCGGCGTCGCCGCAGCTGCAGGCGCAGCCGTCGCCGTCGATGGCGGGTCTGGGCGCCGCCGGCGGCGCGGCGACCGCGACCGCGGCGGCGGCAGCCGCAGCGCAGCAGCAGCAGCGGGGTCCGCGGCGTCAGCACCGGTACGACGAGGCGGAGGCGCTGTGCCGCCGCGCGCTGGAGGGCTGGGAGCGGGTGTGCGGCGGCGACCACCCCGACTCGCTGCGCGCGGTGGGCGCGCTGGCGGCGGTGCTGGCGGCGCAGCGGCGGCTGGACGCGGCGGAGCCGCTGCTGCTGCGCGCGCTGCACGGCCGGCTGCGCGTGCTGGGCGCCAACCACCCCGACGCGCTGGGCTCGCTGGTGGCGCTCGCGGCGCTGCGCCGCGCGCAGGGCCGGCTGCCGGAGGCGGAGGAGCTGTGCCGCCAGGCGCTGACCGGGTACGAACGCACCCTGGGCCCGGAGCACCCGGACACGCTGGCGGCCGTGCAGCAGCTGGGCGCGATGCTGCGCGCGCAGCGGCGGCTGCAGGAGGGCGAGCCGTTCTACCGCCGCATCCTGGGCGCGCGGGAGCGCTCCCTGGGCCCCGACCACCCCGACACGCTGGCCGCCGCCAGTAACCTGGCGGGTCTGCTGATGCCGCTGGGGCACCTGGAGGAGGCGGAGCGGCTGTTCCGACGGGCCTTGGAGGGCCTGGAGCGCGTGGTGGGGCGCGTGCACAAGGACACCTTCGCCGCGCTGAACAACCTGGGCAGCTTGCTGGCTACGCGCGGGCACTACGCGGAGGCGGAGCCGCTGTACCGCCGCGCGCTGGACGGGCGGGACCTGATCCTGGGCCCCGACAGCGTGGACGCGCTGGTGTCGGTGAAGAACTTGGCGCTGCTGCTCAAGATGCTGGGCAAGTACGACGAGGCGGAGGCGCTGCACCGCCGCGCGCTGGCGGCGCGGGAGCGCGTGCAGGGGTCGGGGCACCCGGACGCGCTGGCGGCGGCGCATAGCCTGGCGGGGCTTCTGGCGCTGCGCGGCCGGCACGACGAGGCGGAGCCGCTGTACCGCCGGGCGCTGCACGGCAGGGAGGCGCTGTACGGCGCCGGCAACGACGACACGCTGCAGAGCGCGGCGGGGCTGGCGGCGGCGCTGGCGGCGCGGGGCAGGTTGGACGATTCGGAGGAGTTGTACGGCAGGGTGCTGGCGGGCCGGGAGGCGCTGGCGGGGCCGGACAACCTCGACACGCTGGCGGCGGTGCGGGACCTGGCGCTGGTGATGGCGGCGAGGGGAAAGTACGACGAGGCGGAGCCGCTGCTGCGGCGCGCGGTGGAGGGCCGGGAGAAGGCGCTGGGCCCGGGTCGGGCGGAGACGTTGGCGGTGGCGGCGGAGCTGGGGGAGGTGCTGGCGGCGCGGGGGCGGCTGGAGGAGGCGGAGGCGCTGCACCGGCGGGCGCTGGCGGGGCGCGCGCGCGCGTTGGGCGACGGCAGCCTGGACACGCTGTCGAGCGCGACGGCGCTGGCGGGCGTGCTCGTGTCGCGCGGCAAGTACGACGAGGCGGAGACGCTGTACCGGCGGGCGATGGCGGGCAAGGAGGCGGCGCTGGGGATCGACCACAGCGAGACGCTGACGGCGGTGTTCGCGCTGGCGGGGCTGCTGGTGGCGCGGGGCAAGTACGACGAGGCGGAGCCGCTGCACCGGCGCGCCCTGACGGGCCGGGAGGCGCTGCTGGGGTCGCTGCATCCGGACACGCTGACGTCGGCGGTTGGCCTGGCGGCGCTGCTGGTGCGGCGGTTGGTGGTTGGCGGTTGGTGGACGGGGCGTGGATTGCCGATTGGTGCCACCGAGGGGAGCCTGTTTGGGGAGGAACGGCAGTGTTGGAGGGTTTTCGGGGCGGAGGGTAACTGGAGGGCAGAAGGGAGGCTGGTACGCACGTTAGCGCCAGAATGGACGACCCGGGGGGTACATACATACACCTGTACAGGGGTAGGCGTGTTCAGGGGGGGCTCGTCAGCTGCTCTGCGGCTGTGCTGCACTGCGCGGTGGGGTCCCGGCCACGATTGAGGATGTGGATTGGTGACCAGTGGAGTGACTGAAGTGATCTCTCCCCCACACGCACGGGTGCCCATGTGCGCAGGTGCACCGCAAAAAGTACGACGAGGCGGAGGCGCTGTACACCCGGGCACTGTTGAGCCGCGAGCAGAGCCTGGGCGCCCACCACCCCGACACCGTCGCCTGCGCCACCGCCCTCGGCGGGCTCCTGTCCATGGTGGGCAAGTACGACGAACTGGAGGCGCTGCGTCGGCAGCGCCGGATGGCGGGCGGCGGCGACGGCGGCGGTGTCGAGGGCGCGCTCGGCTCCGTCGCCGCGTCGTCCGACGGCGGCGCCGCCGACCGACTCGACGGCGGCGCGTCGGCGGCGGCGTCGGCGTCGTCACGCGGCTTGCTCCCGAGCCGCTCGTCCAAGTCGCTCAACCGCCGCGTGGTCGTCAACACCCATCCCAACACCACCACCAACGCGGATCGAATGATGGGCGTGATCCAGTTCCTGAACCGCCCGCCGTCGTCATCCAGGTCGTCGTCATCGTTGGCGGCGTCGCCGCTGCCGGCCGCGGCCGCGGCCGCCGCCTCCGGCGGCGACAGCGGCGACAGCGGTGACAGCGGCGATGAGGGGGAGAGCGACACGACGGCGACGCGCCTGACGCCGCCGGACAGTGCCGGCGGGCTGCGGTCCGGCAGGTCGCTGCGCTTCCGCGGCCGCGGCGTGACGGCCTCGACGAGCGCGACCGAGTCCGACGCTTCCTCGATCTGGGCCGTACAACGCTCCGGAAGCTCCGCCTCGTCCGTGATGCGCTTCTCCTCCGGCAACCTGGAGCCGCACCCGCCCTCGCACCCGCTGCCGCAGCGGGCGATGACGCTCCAGGGGCACTCCTTCGCCACCGCCGGCGGCGCCGCCAACCGGCCCGTGCTGGCCCAGTCGATGGACGAGCTGCTGGCCGACCCGCAGCAGCAACAGCAGTCGCCGCCGCCGTCGTTCCCGCCCAACGGACGGCTGTCCATCGGCTCTCTGACGGGCAGGCCGAGGTCGCTGGAGACGGGCTTTTTGCCGGCAGGAGGCGGCGGCGGCGCAGCCGCCGCCGGCGCCGCCACTGGCCCGCCGTCGCCGTTCTCCAGCGCGCTGCAGGCCACGCGTCTGGGCCGGCATGCCGCCATCGCCGCCGCCGTCGCCGCCAGCGGCAGCGTCGGCGGCCCCGCCAGCCCCGGCGCCCTGGGGTCCGCTAGGAGCAGCTTGGACGTCCAGCAGCAGGCCCAGCTGTACCAGCTGCAGCAACGTCGGTTCTCCGTACAGCCGCCGACCAACCAGTCGCAGCCCTCGCCGCTGCCGCAGCCCTCGCCGGCGCTGGCACAGCAGTTGTACTGCGTGGACGAGCCGCCGTACCGACGCAGCGAACCGTCGACAACGGTCGCCTGGCCGCCGGCCCTGCGCTCCACGACGGGTGGCTTCCATGTCCGCGAGGTACAGCAGTCGCAGCCCCAGATCCAGATCCAGCTTCCGTTGACGCCGACGAGCTCGTCGCCGCTGCCGTCGCCGGCGGCGGCGGCGGCGACGTCGCCGTCAGTGGCGCCGCGCATCGTCGGCCGGCCCGCGCTGAATGAGCTGCTGGAGGAGCAGTCGGTCGCTGCGGCGGCAGGAGGTACGGCAGCTCGCGGCGGCACCGCCGCCGGCGGCGCCGGCGCGGCGCTGGTGGGTGTTGGCGTCAAGGGGACGTTCCCGGCCGCCACCGGCCCCCCGTCGCCAAACGCAGCGGCGAGCGGCAGGCGGCAGGACTGGCCGCCGCGCACGGGTGCCGTACAGCTACCGGGCTTCACGCCGCGCGCGGGCCGGTTCCACTCGCTGCCCGCGGCTCAGGTGGTCTGACCTCTGCAGCTTGGTTAGCTCACCAGGTGGCGACAGCTAGAGCTAGCCAGCTCCAGGCCAGCTGCAGGGTAGCTCTCCAGGCCAGCTGCAGGGTAGCTGCGCTGCCGTGTGCAGGGGGACTCCAGCGGCGCGGACGATCCCGCAGCACCCCGCACGGCGCCTTGGATGGCCTGAGGCGCAGCTCCGTCCCACACCGCAGGCCGGTCGTGGCTCTGTGCTGCTCGCGCATGTTGTTGTGGTGAAGATAGGAGAAACCAGAAACCCAAAATTAGAGGGGAACGACCGAACAGGAGGCGCATCCGAACAGGCACGGCAGGCAGTAGAGAGGCAGCGGCTTTGAACTTTGTTGCGGGAGAGAGGAGTTGGGTACGGCAGGCGCACGTGGTACCGCCGCCGTACAGCGCCCCGTGCCTGCGTCCCTCCCGCAGGAAGGTGTTTGCGCTTTGAAGCCCTCCACGCCGTACACAGCCGGCCGGCTGGAGAGAGAATGCAGGGTGCGGCCCCGACGGAAATTTCCTTGTTGTTGCATTGTGGGAGGGAAGCGCTTGGTATGTTATGTCATGGTTCCGAATTCATTATTTCTGAATGAGATTGATGACATGACGAGGGCGCCGGAGCTCTCGTTCGTTCCATAAGGCCCTTCCCGGCGGCCTTTTGTTTACACCTTGACCCAGACGCGGCGCCCGGCGCCGTGCTGGACTGCTGTGGGTGGGGCTGGCAGGCAGGCAAGCAGGCAGGCAGGGAGGGCTACGAAGGGGTCGTGGGGCGCCGCAGCGGGGGCGCGTGTGGGCTTAGGGGGGCGTGCTTCCGCCGCCGTTAGGGTCGGGTTCGGAGCATCCGATGGCCATGTGCGGGGGTGCGTGGGGACCTGCAGGGCTGGGCTTGTGAGGAGTGTGCACTTCGCGGGACGTTGCCATCGCGGCGGTTTTTGTTTTGTTGTTGTTAAAAGTGGTGCTGGTGGGAGTGTGATTACAGCGCGCGCGCGCGCGTGTGTGTGCGTGTGTTCGCCGAAGAAACGTGCGTGTGTGTTTCGGCGCGGCCTGCATCCGTACAATTTTCCTCGGACTGGGCCGGGCGTTTTCAATGGTTTTGGAGCCAAGCGTTTCATTCATGGGAGCGTGGTGCTGCTGCTGGGTGTTGGGATTTATATGGTGTGGGCTGTTGCTGCTGATGCTGCTGTTGCTGCTGGGTGGATGGATAAATGCCTTTCGTGGGTTATGAGCCCGAGGTCGCCTCTGCGTACTGTTGAGGGAGCAGGTTGTACGGACAGTACGGACAGTACGGACGCATGCTTGTGGCCTGTGGAGTCCGGATCGGTGAGAGCGAGGGGAGAAGCGGAGGGAGAGGGAGATGCGCTGCCCTCAGATATCACACAGAGACAAATACACACACACACACATGGCGGGTTGAAATTTCATCATTTGGCAACACCAGCCGCCAGGAGAGGGGGAGAGAGAAACAAAGGGCTGTACAACAACCGCCCATGGGAATGCATCCCACGTGGATAGACAGCACCACCACCACCACCAGCACGGGCGCCAGTCGAGTCCCCCTGGGGGCCGTTGCCCGGTGGCCCTGTCGGTGGCTGACCAGTGGCCCGCTTGGGTGGCAGCAGGGGGCCGACCTGCCCTTCCTGCCCACCCACTTGCGCCTCTCCCTCGGCCCCCCCTCGGCCTGCGGAAGGGGTTGCCGGACCGGGCCACGCCGCCCTTTGATTCCAGGTTCGAATGGTCCAGGGTGGATGATGGTTCGAACTCCTAGCATCGCCGCCTGCCCACCCCCGGGGCGGGTCGGCCTCGAACTGCCTCCGTTGCTTTCGTTGCCGGGTTCGAAGTTTTCGAATGCCGAGTCGCTCTTCGCTGCGCACTGATGTGGGAGAGGGTATGGGGAGGGTTTACCCCCAGTGGCCAGTCGTCGGCGGGCAGCTGCCGCATCGGCAGCTGCCCATCCGTCAGCGGGCCGGAAGGCCTTTCAGCTGGGGTGTGTGGGTGTGGGGTGTGCGTCGGTTGGAACAGTTGGGGTTGTTGCAGCGGTTGGGGCGTGGGCCATTTGCCTGCACGTGCACACACCTCGTATGGGTTTTTGCCGTTGACTGGCTCTGACTCGACGGCGTGACTGGCCGACCCGTGGGTCACCCGTCGCACCTCTGCCTGCAGACTGTTGACGAGCGGGCTGCGCTCCCGATTGCCGGTCAGAGCCGTGGCACCAGGGCATATTCGTATGCGCCGTAGCGGTTTCGGTGTACTGTACGGCACCCGCGCCGCGCAGCACGCGGTAGTTCCTCTTGCGGTGTTGTCGTCTGGTTTACCCGCGCCTTCCGTGCCACCACTGTCCACCAACACCATCTACCACACGCTCACACACACACACACACACACACACACACACACACACACACACACACACACACAATGGCCGGCGGGTTTTCTCGCTGAGCAGCACACTTGACGTACTGACGCACGTGGTGACACGAGCACGTGGGATGGACTTCGGTTGTCTCTTCGCTGACCGCCACAACCATAACCACAACCACCACCGCGGGACGGCGCGCATGTGTGGACGGACAGCCATGCGTCATTGCCGCCCGGAAGGGTGCTGTTGCGAGTACGGCTATGCCGTATGCAGGGCCGTACGGACGACATTGTCTCCATGGGTGCGGGCCTTTTGAGAGGTCCCCAGAGGGACCAGGGCGGCGCCCCCTGAGTGGGAGAATGGGGACGTGGGGGAGATGCGCTGACACAGAAACACGAAGTGATGCTGGTGCTGGTGCTGAACTGCTGGTGCTGGCGCCGGTGTTGGTGCTGGTGCCGGTGGTGTCTGATGGTGCCACTGCAACTAAGGGTGATGCTTGCCTCATTGCTCCCACTGCGCCCCCCCTTTGGCGCACCGCCCGATGACTGACTGACTGACTGACTGGAGGGGGGGAGCACCACCAGCTGCGGGCCGTTGGGGGCTTGTTTCCTGATCGGGCGCCGTTGGGGGGGAATTTGTCGTCAGTCGCCGGGGTGCCCGGGTGCCTGTCCGCGGGGCTGGTTAGTTCGTTGGTAGGTATATTTAACGGCCGAGCTCGGGCATGTGCCATGCGTGGGTGTGTTTAGAAGTGCAACCCGCCCGCCCGCCCGATCCCAGGTATCAATATACTTACCATAAAACCTGCGAGGAAAAAACCGTGGGTGTGTGCGTGTTCCAATATTTCCTTCCCATGGGGTTGCTTTCATGTTTTAAAGAACGGCTTGGCGGAGTGGAATGTGAACAAAGATGCCGAGACGCATACTGTACATTGTCGTACAGTATGATGTCGCATGGTGTAGGGATTGGGAAGGGAGGCCGGCGCCCTCGCTCCTGGCCCCCCGCATGCCCCGAGATGGGAGCCGCGGGGGCAGAGAGAGAGAGATATGGATGCATCGTCACAACAAACAAAGTCGTACAGACCAGAGTCGTACAGCATATTTTTGTCTTTTGCGTTAGTTCGTTCACCCCCAAGCGGCGGGCAACCTGTGCAACCTGTGCAACCACTGTGGCGCTGCTTTTGGTCGGCGCCGCACAAAACTGCCTCCCCCTCCCTCCCTCCCTCCCCTCCCTCTACATCTCTCAACCTAGTGCCGTCCGAGGTGCGTTCCGCCGTTGCCGCCCTCACTCGGCCAACCTCACATCCACCCGGGCTACATCCAGGGCACGGCATCCAGTGTTTGCTGTGTTTGGCTGGGTGCGCTGCTCTGCACTCTCTGCTCAAGAAAGCATTGCCCCTAGGGGTGGCACATGGAATGGCCCCCGGCGATGTCTTGTCATGTCGTGTTGTTACTGTGCCGTGCTACTACTACTGCTGCTGCTGCTTAGCGGAAACCAACCCCCGTGTTGGCCCTAGGTTTTTGGGGCCCACACGGGGGCCGGTGAGCCAAGGTGGAACAACCGGCTGCTGGGACTAGTACGGGGGGTACGGGCATCGGGCGCCGTGTGTGTCGTACACAAGGCGGCCCTCCCGAACCCCTTTTCTTTAATCAAAGAACGGATGGACTGATCATAAAAACGTTTTTGTTAGTTATCATCAAAGTGAAAGGGATGCATGGATCGCGACACGTCGGGCGCGTACGTCACCCGCCTGGTGTCTCTAGGGGTGTCTAGGGTTTTTCTAAGACGAGACGACGGTGCGGGCTGTCGTTGGCGGCTCCAGGTGCTCGCCGCACTCACCGTTCTTCGGAGCGCTGGGGCACTGGGGCTGGGGCCCACCTGCCACCAAGGTGGGGCCCCTTTGTCGCTGCAGGTTGCCGCTGTGTAGACTGACCGTACCCACGTACACCGTGCGCCGTACACCGTATACATAGGACGGGACCGGACCGGAGAGCGCAACGCAGCGCAGCGCCATCTGGCTCTCTGTCACGCACAGTGCCGTCCGGCGCGCCGCATGAAGCGACTCGCTGTACGAAATTCAGCGTTGTGTAGATGTGTACGGATGCGTACAGGGTACAGGACGGCGGTGCCAAGTTGTTTTTTTTTGTGCTTTGTGTATGTGTGTGCTCAACGAGGAACTGCGCGAGTGCGCGTACCTCGAGTGTGTGCGTGTGTAAGAGATGACTGTGTGTGGATGTGTCTATGGAGGGGGGTTGTCACCGCCGGGTGTGTTCCTCACATCCGCATTACGGAGACCGATCCCCCGCCCACCCCGGCCCCCGACCTCCCCCGGTCCCCCGCCCCCGTGCGCATATCGCTCGACAGACAAACCCGCAAGCGGCATAGGCGCGCCACATGCGGCCACCTCTGACCTCGTGACCTGTAATCTGAGGACGCGTGGCCGGGCGGGCGATATGGACGGCATGCGACCCCCCGAGGGGGTGATGGACCCCTGGAGGGCGATGGGCGCTACGGGTGCGGCTGCTATTCGTGGTGGTGGCAGTGGCTTAGTAACGAAGTGACTCGCCAGCGGGTGGGGCGAGGTCCGCACCTCTTAACCTCCCCCCTCCCGCGTGGAAAGCTGATGATGCAGTCCGCCATCACAATGGCACACACAGCGCATAGCGGCTTCCCCTGCACGCATGCATGCAGGATCGGATCGGATCGGATTGGATCTGTTCTCGACGTCGGGGCTGTAGGTGACGTCCGTGGTGAAGGCGGGAGTAAACTAGTTATCCAATCCTTCCCTCGATTCGTTACGGCGCCACGGCGCTGCTGTAGTACACCATCGTACACTTGGTTCGGGAGCTGCCCGGCCCTCCCCTTCCCTCCCCTTCCCCCCCTTTCGTCTCGTCCTGCCTCCTGCGGAGGGCATTGACCGGCCACACCCGGGTGTATTGCGGTTTGCTACTGCTGCTGCAGCCCGGCCCCTTGGTGGGTGGCGATCGCTTGCGTGGTCGTGAGAACTTGCTGATAGCAGTTGTAGCCGTACGGTATCGTTGGGTACGGCACCCTCCGTCGTGTAGTGCGTGTGGTGGGGCACTGAGGCCGATTGGTCCGCAGGGCTTTGGGGGGAAGCGAGAAGCGAGCGGTTGAACGGGAGGAGGAGAGAAGTACTGAATGTGGCCATGCCGTACCCACAGAACTGTGAATGTAAGTGCATCGCATAATCCAGTTGTCCGTCCAATCTCTCGGCTCGGGTCAGGTCGAATCGTGGTTGGGTGGGGTGGGGTCGGGTGCCTGGGGTTCCGGATCCAGTGCCTGGGGTCAGATTGGGACAGACCTGGTCAGGTATCGGACCCAGGTGGCCCCTAGGGTGCCCTCCTCCTCCTCCCACTGCTCCGGGCGGGGGATGGGGCCGTTACACACCAGCACACCAACAACACACCCACACCGGCGCAACTCGGCTGCGCCGACCGACCGATCGCCGAAATCAACTGACAGCTGCCCCTTGTAGGCCGCACGCGCGATGCAGCCGACATCGAGACACCACACCACCCACCCACCCACCAAAGGGCAAAGGCCCCTACCGCGTACCGCCCCTGCAGCCAAGGGGCCGCACCACCGGTACGACATACCGTACAGCCTCTCACGGCGTGCATGCGTGTGTGTTCAACGAGGAAACCCCGCCTGTATGTGTGTATGTGTGTGTCACACC